>JAYDZE010101043.1:0-24125 GCA_034509125.1 Monilaria moniliformis
ATTCTTGTCAAAGCGGTACTCCTTGGGGCGTTTTCGCGATTGTATTTTGCGCATATCACTTTCTTTACTTGTCCTTCTTGGAAAATTCTCACGGCGTATGGTTAAACCTTGATTTTCTCTCCATTATATTTTTGTGTTCTCGTCAAAGGGGTACCCATTTGGACTTTTTAGCAATTTTATTTTGCCCATATCTCCTTCCTTACTCGCCCTTTTGGGGAAATTCTCATAGTGTAGGAAAGTGTACGCAATAGTTAACTATGGCGTATTGTGAAAACTTGATTTCCTCTTCAATGTATTTTTGCGTTCTTGTCAAAAGAGGTACCTCTTCGGGCTTTTCGCAATTTTATTTGGCATATATCTCCTTCCTTACTCATTCTTCTAGGAAAATTCTCACAATGAAGGAAAGTGTATGTAATAGGTAATAATGGCGTACTGTGAATAGTGGATTTCTTTTCCGCAATATTTTTCCTTTCTCATTAAAGGATACCCCTTGGGGCTTTTTCGCAATTTTATTTTGCCCATATCTCATTCCTTACTCATCCTTCTGAGGAAATTCCCACGGTGTAGGAAATTCTACGTAATGAGTAATAATGGCATATGGTGAAAGTTGGATTTCTTCTCTGTTATATTTTTTGCCTACTCTTCTAAGGGGTACCCCTTGTGGCTTTTTCGAGACTTTATTTTACTCTTATCTCAGTCCTTTTTCCTCCTTCTAAGGATATTTTCACAGTGTTGGAAAGCCAATGTAATGGGTAACAGTTGCTTATGGTTAAAACTGGATTTTATCTCCATCATATTTTTGTGTTCTAGTGAAAGGGGTACGTATCCCTTGGTGCTTTTTCGCAATTGTATTTTGTTCATATCTCCTTCTTTACTCTTCCTTCTTAGAAAATTCTCATTGTGTTGGAAAGTCTACGTTATGGGTAATATTGGCGTATGGTGAAAACTAAATTTATTCTCTATTGTATTTTTCTTATCACGTCAAAGGTGTACCTACCCCTTGGGGATTTTTTGCAATTTATTTTGCCCATATCTTCTCCTTACTCGTCCATCTGGGGAAATTCTCGTTGTGTAGGAAAATCTACGTAATGTTTAACAATTGCGTATGGTGAAAACTTGATTTCAACTCCATCGTATTTTTGTGTTTTTGTCAAAGGGGTACCTATCCTGGCTTTTTCGCAATTTTATTTTGCTTATATCATTTTCCATACTCATCCTTCTAAGGAAATTCACACGGTGTTAGTTTGCGTAATTGGAAACAAAGGCGTATGGTTAAAATTATTTTTTCTCCGTTGTATTTTTCCCTTCTCGTCAAAGGGTGTACGAAAGTCTGCGTAATTTGATTTACTCGTCCTTCTTAGGAAATCATCTCGGTGTTGAAATGTCTACGGCATGGGAAATAATGGCATATGGTGAAAATTGAATTTCTTCTCCATTGTAATTTTCCTTTCGCGTCAAAGGGGTAACCATTGGGGCTTTTTCGCAATTTTTTTTGCGCATATCTTTTTTCTTACTCATCTCTCTGGGGAAATTCTCACGGTGTAGGAAAGTATACGCAATGTGTAACTATACCGTATGGTGAGAATTGGATTTCCTCTCCATCCTATTTTTGCGTTCTCGGAAGGGATACCCCTTAGGACTTTTTCGCAACATTATTTTGCCCATATCTCAATCCTTTCTCGTTTTTCTAGCGAAATTTTTACGGTGTAGGAAAGTCTACGTAATGAGTAACCATAGCGTATTGTGAAAATTGGATTTCCTCTACATCATATTTTTGCTTTTCGACAAAGGGGTATGTATCCCTTGAAGCTTTTTCGCAATTTCGTTTTGCTCTTATTTCCTTTTTTACTCGTCCTACTGAGGATACTCAGAGTGTTGGAAAGCCAATGTAATGGGTAATGGTGGCATATGGTTAAAACTGCATTTCATCTCCATTGCATTATTGCGTTCTCGTCAAATGGGGTATCCCTTGGGGATTTTTGCAATAGTGTCTTGCTAATAGATCCTTCTTTACTCGTCATTCTTGGAAAATTATCATAGTGTTTTAAAGTCTACGTCATGGGTTATAATAGCGTATGGTGAAAATTGAATTATTTTTTTGTTGTATTTTTTCTTTCTCGTCAAAAGGGTAAACATTGGGGCTTTTTCACAATTTTATTTTGTTCATATCTCATTCATTGCTCGTCTTTCTAGGTAATTTTCGCGGTATAGAAAAGTCTACGTAATGGGTAACAATGGCGTTTGGTGAAAACTGTATTTTCTCTTTTTCGTATGTTTGCGTTCTCGTCAAATGGCCCTTGGGGTTTTTTCGCAATTTCATTTTGCTCTCATTTCCTTCCTTACTCGTCCTTCCGGGGATATTCTCATAGTGTTGGAAAGCCAATGTAATGGGTAACAATAGCGTATGGTTAAAACTGGATTTTCTTTCCATCGTATTTTTGCGTACCCCTTAAGGCTTTTTTTGTAATTGTATTTTGCTTATATCTCATTCTTTACTCGTCGTTCTTGGGAAATTCTCACGGTGGTGGAATGTTTACGTCATAGGTAATAATGATGTATGGTGAAATCTATATTTCTTCTCCATTGTATTTTTCTTTTCTCGTCAAAGAGATACCTCTTGGTGCTTTTTTGCAATTTTATTTTTCCCATATCTCGTTCCTTACTTGTAATTTACCTAAGCTTAGGGGGGAAGATTGAGAAGGATGGTGTGCATCATGTAATTTCAGAGAGTTAAAGGGAGCAGATTGTATTTTCGGAAATAGAGAGGGGTCAGGGGCTAATTTAGAGTGAGGAGTGGAAGGGTTTGACTTGAAGCCAAACCCTTTGTAAAACTGGCGCCTCTCTCCTCATTAGGGTTCCTCGCCTCTCCCTGCACTCCATATCTGCCGTCTGTCTCTGCCTCCACCATCCCGAGCCTTTGTGTTGTGTAGGCGGTCTCACGGCCACCCACCACCACAGCTACCTCTGCCTTAACTCCATCTCGGACGGCTGCTGTGGATTTTCCTTTAATCCCTTTTGGTTACTTGCTTCCTTCGCCCCACCATTCCAGATACCCAATGAGTTCGAAACATTGCTCCTTTGTGTGTCCATTCTTTCCATAATGGGTACACACCAGATGGGATTTTTCGTCTTTTTCTCGGGGCTGAAATCCGACGGAGCGTGGAGAAGGTGGTGGCGGTTTTGAGTGCACTGGTTTGTGCTTGGCTACCAGCCTTGCTCCAATTCCCGATGAAGGTGGTGGCTCGCCGCCGCTGGAGGGTCTAAGGATCTGTTGTCTCATAGCTTCTCTTTTTATCTTAGCAAAGGCCATTTCTGCCGTTGGACTTGGGATCTCCTTGAGGATCTCCTGCCTAGCCTGGCTGAATTGGTTGCTGAGACCGGCTAGAAACAGAGATCGTAGATTTGGAGTGGGTCGGCGCCACTCCCATAGGTAATCTCCAAATTTTTCCACAGTGCTTTGGTTGTTTGGTGTTGAGCAAAGTTACTTACTAGTTTTGTGTCTGTGTTTTGAAAAATCCACCAGAAAACCATCAGGTCATTCTCCTCCCACTGGAAGAAGGTAGGGTCGTCGGTTGGTGGTGGATGAGGAACCCCCGTTATATGGCTGGATTTTCCTCGGCCGCTAGTGACTACTCTGATTAGCCGGGACCAAAGAGGGTAATTGTTTCCATCTAACTTGAAGCCCAACACAATGTTTCATGTGTTATGCATCAGGTTTGAGATTTGATGATGGATTTCTGTTGGAGTTTGGTTTTGATTTTGGTTCTGGCTGGTTTGAGAGGAAGATGTTTCTGACATGTTATGGTTTGGTGGTTTGTTTCAGATAGGCTGTGTTTGATGTTTGGCGTGTAAAGGCCGAGAGAGGTATACGGGCTGTGATGAAGATTTTCTGAGCCCTCTTTTTCTTCCTTCTTTATTTTGAGCAGAAATCCTGCTCTGATACCATGTCAAACATGGATCAAGATACTAGAGAAAATAAAGAAAGCCATAGATGTGTTTAAGGTTTTTTTGATTGCTTATTTGTTTCTGTTTACAAAGCCTTCTATATAGGATGTCGATACATGGCATCTATCCTAGAGAAGAAGGTACTTTAAACAATTTATTCATTACGTAAGCCCCATTACTAAATTAGGTAAGTTGTTGACTTCTGTAAATCTTGTCTTTTGTTTGTTACTTTGATCTTCTGCACTTTGATCCTTTGTCTTGTTGTTGACCTTTGACAGGTCTTTCAACATAAAATATTGTCTGCTGTTCCACGAGTTCTAAATTAATCTACGAAAAATACCATTTTTACATTTCTTTTTATGCATACATTCCCTGCTTCGAAAGAAATCTCTACTTTTCAATTGTAGGAATTTCTCTATTCTATACTTATAATGATTTCTTTTGATTCATTTACATTTTTTAAAATAAATTTGTAATGCGTGTATGTGTATATGTGTGTATATATATATATGCCCTCTTAAACATGAATAATTACAAATCGCGCGTGTATATATGGTGATTTCTGGTCTCTTCTGGCTTTAGAAGTATTCCTTATGAAACTCAAACCTTGTGGATGTCTTGTAAGTCAATTCTTGCGATAACTTCTTCAGCTCCTTTGCCAAAATAGGCATACCGCAGTAGAATACACCTGCACCAAACCACTCATTTAAGTGGACTCTATTTGTTTTTTTATTTTTCCTCTATGATGGAAAAGTTGATAAAATGTTATTATATCACTATTCCATGATAAATTTATCATGATTGGAGCGAAATTGAGGGGATTCAAATTTCCCGAAAAAATTATCCACCCTATAGAACACGTAAAAAGAATGGGAAAATGATGGTATTATGTACTCTTTTAATATTTTTCATCAAAGATATCGTAATCCCAGAGAAATAAGATGGCCAATATAATTACCTACTGTAGAACATGGATGCTTTGCAGCTACTTTGTGGAACACCTCTCTCCAATTAGGCCTTGCGAAATGCGTTATCACCTGAAACGTGAAATTATATGGAAAATTATCTATTACCTTTTCCGACTCTTGAGTCTGCATTCTAAACACTTGGGATCCAGTGTCTCATTTTTTGGCATACTAAGAGGAGATCTTACTCGAGTTCCAGATAGGATGTCGACTCCATGTTTAGCATGGTTCAGAGCCTGCACCATCGTGATGAGAGTCGACCTTGCATCGCCCTCTTCATACACACTTGTTAGATAATTGTGCATCTCGATTTGGCCCTGTTAAATCTCAACCATTACATAAATAAGAAGACGACGAAGAAGAAGACTAAACGAGAATATATAGGTACCTTATGATCCATCTCCGCAACCTCACTCATCACACCCTTGAACCACTCAAACGATCCAGGCTCCCTAGTCACCCAGTAGAAATGCGCATTTCTCGTCTTCTGCGACTTCTTCCTCCCGCCAGATGTTGTGTCGTACGAGGAGGCGAAGCTGTTCGAGCTGTCATCCGACCGACTGGCCTCCGTGTTAGAGTCCTAAAGTACACCCAGAAACAAGAGAGTAACATTTATCAACTGAGTTGGACGCTGAAAAATATTTTGGAGAGCTTAATCAAATATTTCCGACTACAAAGGATGCTAAAATAGAAAATAAAGATTAAAAAAATTACATAATATAGGGTAAAAAACATAAGTACAAATTTGGTTGGGGGTGCTAGTACCCCTAGCAACCCTCGTGTCCGCCAGTGTTCATTAAAATCCGCTTCAAAGGATCGATGAGATTAAAAAATCAAGTGTGCTCCACTATGTTGCATCCTAATGGATCCATGAGACTATAAAGTGAGGTCGTCGCGTACCACTTGATCTTCAAGCCTCGTGTTGTTCAAGAGATCCCTCAGGATGCTTATGAAAGGAGTGGCCCCGATGCCGAGGCCAACGAGGAGCAGCACATCGTAGTTCTGGTAGTCTTGCGCGGGCGCTCCGTAGGGCCCATCAACGAGCAATTTAGGCAGGCTGCACCAAATTAAATGTTTTGATCATTCAATAATACTGGAAAAAAAAAACATCAACAAATGACTAAGAAAAAGTTACCCTGTTTGATTAACGTTTCCCGTTGATCCAAATTTAGCACGACCTATCACACACGTTGAGCTATTATCCTCAGTGAACACTCGCTTCAGTTCTTTCGTCCAATCACCAACTGTCCGGATATGAACGCTTAGATAATTGTCACCTGGTGCTGAAGTAACTGAAAATGGATGCCTGCACAAAATTCATGTAATTACTTTATCACGACTTTAAAACCCTATAATTTTGTGCACTTTTCTTTTGCAGAAACCCTATCATATTTAATGAATCATAGAAACATTGTCTTATAAAATCCTGAATTCAAAATTTAAAAAATAAAACGCCTCAAGGATGGTTTTTGTGTCCGTCCCTGACAATGTGTATAATATGCGACGGCGATGCTCACCACTCGAAGGAGGAGATTGCCGGACACTGCAGGAAAATATATTGGCCGCTCTTATATCTGAAGCCATTCGGCTTTGTCATCACCAAGCTGAAGACACCTCCTGGAAGTACAGAAACCTATAAAGTCGAAAAACACGCATGTAAAAAGTACTATTTGTTATGCACATATTACTCCTATTTTCCTTTCTTTCATTTCTCTATTATCGTTTTGGTGCTTATCATAATTGTGCTTTTTTGCTTATTTTACGAAAGTCATATTGCAGTCGAGATTACCTTGAGAATCCTAACTGCATAATGTTCTGATCTGCATGTTCTCAAACTTCGTTCTGCTACATAAAGAATGAGTGGAATTGAAATATACATCCATGTCTGTTGCATGCAACCAAAAACTTAACATTAGTGAATGTAGAATTGTAAATTACCCTTATTTTATTATCATTCACGACTAAACAAACAATGGTTATTTGTGAATGGTATGACTTTAGCATTAATTAGTCGCGAATTTAATTACCGGTTTTGAAAAACTTACAGCATAATAAAATAAGAGACAATTATGTAATTTCATCCAAAAAAATTTGTTGAGTTTTATATATTTTATCCTAATGACCATTTTTTATCTTTGCTATATCAATTTGGGTAATTTAGTATATTAACTCCAATATATCAATATCCGAAATCTTACCGTTTTTTGGTACCAGCGATGAACGAGGAATAAGAAGGTCCCATGAATCAAAAGCAAAACATAGACGAGGCCGAGAAGGTGGTGCGAGTACCAGAATGCATTAAACCCCGTTACTCTGTTCAACGGTGGCGGCAACTTCACTCCGTTTCTCCTAAACCTCCGTGTAGCCAATGTGAACGCGAGCATCATCAGCACCACCATAGCGATCCCAGTAGTACCGATGACACCTCTCAAGAGGCCACCGTAGGTAGGCTGGCGATCCTTAAAATCGGCAGCAATCAGCGCGAACCTCTCCGGCGAAGATCTGACGATGCGGGGGAAATCGCACGTTAGATGCACTCCGGCATGGACTACCACCGCAACCGCTATAGCACACGCAATTACCTGCAGGTACAAGAGATGAGCGGCTATTTGTTTTATCTTCTGATAGTACAATTTGTTAATTGGGATAATAGTTGTACTTTTCTGAATGTTACCAATTTCTCAATTTGCACATTAATTGATAAATATCTATCTTTATTTAATCTAATTTTGGTAACAAGACCAGCTTCAACCAAAATTTGCCCTTATATTCAAATCCATTTGAGTCAAACGTGTGTAATTTCCAATACGACATTTTGGCAAGTACCGTCGTCAAATTAAGCTATCTTAGATTTTCAGATAATCATGTCAGTAGTGAATAGGACCCAAAGGGACTATAGCCTCCACCAAACATAATTTTTTTAAAACTTTTCTTTATAATCGTGAATTGTTGGGATACTTTGCGTAAATTATTATATAAAAGCTTTGTTCACCAAATCAAATAGTAAGAAAATTGTTTCTACAAAATTTTAAAATCAATAATTAGAAAATTTAGTTCCTACTAGTGGTTTTTCTATGTCTGCCTCTGTATGTCGGCATTAAAATGGGGCATAAATACAACTTGTTATCAAAATCAGATGAAATTGAAAGTTCAGTAATTATCATGCATTTTTTTATGTTGGTATGCAAAATCAGAATTAGATCAAAATTAAGCAATTTATGGGCTATTATGGCCTGTTAAGTTTACCTTGTGGAAATTAATGTTGTCGTCGAAAGGAATAACTAGTCTTGCTCTCGTGGAACGCAGCCATGTGAGTATGTTGCGGCATACGGGGAGGAGGATGAGGGCCATGTTGAGCTTGAGCGTCTCCGCGGCTCCTTTGGCCGTCGTGAGGCAATTGCCCATGACCTGGAACGCGGCCTTCTGCCGGTACTGGAGGAACTTCCAGGTGAAGAGCCCGGCCATGGCGGAAGACCAGAGCAGCAGAAGCAAGGCTCTTTGCCAGTTGTCGAGCAGCACGGAGAAGAATTTGTTCATCACGACGCTGCTGAAATTCTGGCTCCATCCTACACTGGTTGTGCTCAAAGGTCTGCTGTAGTTCATGTAGTTGTCTCTTTGTAGGAGAAGTGTTTCCAACTGCCATAACTGAAAGACACCATATTGTGGGGGATAGAATGAAGGTAATTTTGAGTATATGATCGTCGGATGATTCCTAACTCTAAATAAAAAGGAAACTTATGCTGAAATTCAATATGAGAGACACAATCAGAGCTGGAGCCTCGTTCATCACTGTTGGCGGGGGCAGCACAAAAAAGTAGTTCGGAATGAGCTAAAATCGAAAACTTGCACCCCATCCCCATGTGTCCGCCCCTGAGTGTTGTTTGGGTTGTTGTTCTACTACAATTTTTTGGAAGTATCTATACTTATTATAAAAGACCTTTCTTTTATTAAATTTAGTTTGCTTATTCCCTACATATATTAAATTTAAGGATAATAGTGTCATACAATATATTGCATTTATCTCTTTATCCATTTAAATTTTGAAGGATAGTAATAATTTAATGTATATATATATTGAAATTCTTTAGAAGTTTTGATAAACTTAATTTATTACTTAAATTCAATATTTTTATGGGTGTCGCATGTACTATCCTGCTAGTACCTCTAAATACTCTAGTTATATGTAAAATTATGAAAAGATTATAAATCTCACTCGAGTTAAAGTAAAAGAAATAGTTGCAAAGATAAAAGTAAAAATTCGCCCAATGAACAAAATAGTTATTTTTTAAGAAGAATGATCATAATAATTCTCCGTTTATGACTCACCATTGAACTTTATAGTTATAGTGTCGAGGATGAAGAGTATAAGAAATTTAATCTAATTCTTGAATTATAAAGTTAGCCTACAGAGTCGTGAAATTAATGTAATTCAGTTGACCCAAGTTGAGATTATTGTTAATATCATTCAAGTGTCCAATTAAAAAGGCAAATGGACTTAATCGTCATTAGGTTATTATAACAATGATCGGTACACCTCAACTGATTATAGACTTAATTATAAGTTAATAACTTTTTTTATTTCATCATCGCTGTTCGTTATTTAAAGATTGATTATGCAACAATTATGATTTACGTGGCAATTTACTAGACAAATTATTCTAAAGATTAATACTATTTTTATGTAGTGAGGCAATGATGGGTACCTCAATGTAGCCGAGGCATTCAGGGTCAAGCTCTTCCATTATTAAAGAGGCGTATTCGTTGGCACGTTCCTTGAAATTGGACAGCTTATTTGCAGAAGCACTCAGCATTATTAGCTGTTTTCGGTCAAAACACAAAAAAAAAAAAAAAAAAGCCCATATTAGAAAAATCCCGATAAAATTTATTGAAATTACAAGACATCTCCACGACTTTCAATATTGAAAAAAACAAAAGTTAACACAAGAATATTGCTGTCAATCTCAAATTAGGTAAGCCAGAAAAAACACATGATTTAATGACTCAGTTCATAAATAAAGGAATACACTCCTCCGGTTAAAATATTTTTGCAAAATTTGACATCTCAAGCAAGTATACATAATTGTGTGACATCTATTCACGTGGGATTCAACACATGAACCGAATAATTTGCATTGGTACATAATTTACTTGTTGATATAAAAATAAAAGAAATAACACAATTTACATTTGAGGATATATATATATATATATAACACAAATTTACCTAAATCTTAATTATTTTTTCTTACCTCTTGTACTTCGTCCCTTGTGATTTTTCCATCTCCATTTATGTCAGCCCTGTGCGCATATATGAGGAATCAAAATCATGTTTCACTGCTTACAACTACACGCCCTATAATAGAAATAAATCTCAAAATCTGAAAATAACAAGTAATTTGAGTAGAAAGTGAAGGACATGCATAAGTTGATGATCATCCATTACAAGTATTCTGACAAAGATTGTCATCAATTTATTATGGATTTTTTATAACAAGCTTTTCCCATCATATATATTCCCGAAATTTTAATGTTTGGTAGTAATTTGGTAATGTAATAAAGGTAAAGAAATGAAAACAAGAAAACAAAGAAAGATGAGTGACCTAAATTAAGATTGGACATTTTGGACTCACAAGAAAATTGAACTAAACGCAAGTCATAAATATGGAAACCTCCAAATTAAAGCACTAATCGGGACCCTTGAATCTCTAGCAGTAAATATCATCATCAAAATCACAGGCAAATCAACGCTCACAAATTAATTCAAAAATTAATACAAGTAAAAAGTATGGTTGTTGATGCTAACATGTCAAAGAAAATTTGGAGACGCGCGTCGAAACTGTCGTCGGATATTTGGAGCCAAAAATCATGCAGCTCCGCCTTGGTGATTTTGCCAGTTTTCAGCCTCCGCCGCCGCGCCAGCGCGTCGAAAACCCCCAGCGCGAACTCCTTCGAGTCTCCCATCCCTAATTTCAAATAGTTATGGATCGATTACCGAAATCCATGCCAATTAACTGTTTAATTTCATAATTAGTTGCGTATTTTTTTAATTTACCAATGCATTCGCCGAAATCCTGGCGGGAAAGCAATCCGTCGACGGCGAGGACGGCGAACCTCGCCTCAACTAGCTTCCACAGCATGTCAGGGTGAGATTCGCCGCCGGTGCTGCGGCTGATGAATCTCAACCCGCCGAGCGCTCTCTGCGCGGTGGATTTATTCCGCATCATCTTCGCCTTCATTTTCATCATATCACGCGCCGTCACCACCGCCGCCTGGTGGTGCTGGTCCTCGGCGGTGTCCGACGTGGACGTCCTCGCCGACGGCGTCCTCCGCCACGAGAGCATCCGGCGCAGCCGCGACGCCGCCGACGTGCTCCGGCCGAGGAAGCCGCTCGAGGCCGGGTGGTCGTCGTCGCCTGACGACGAGGCGGCGGCGGCATTTGTGGCGGGGGCGACGCTGCAGAGGACGACGGAATTGTCGTCCAGCTCGAGCGTGACCTCGACCATCTCCTCGCCGGCGATGTTTCGGCTCAGGTCGTTGAGGTAGACCGGTAGCATTGCGCCGCCGAAGTACGGCGTCTCCCGCGAGCATTCCGCCGCGTCAAAGGAGCGGCTGCTGCTCCCGAACGATGGCGTCCTCATAAATAATTAATCGATCGCAATTATTTTTTTTTGCTATCTGAAAAAAAATGATGAATGCGAGAAACAGGAATGAGGAATTAATCAGCCTTTACATCGCATCGTTATCATCAGCTACTGACTATCGATACGTGTCTTGTGTGAGAGTGGATAACTGCGGTGCGTGAAAAATAGGAATTACGAAGAATCAAGACGCGAGAAAAAGAGAGAGAGAGAGAGAGAGAGAGAGAGAGAGAGAGAGAGAGAGAGAGATGGGATGTTAAAATAAGCACCTCTCAACCGAATGGGACTCTGTATATGCACACAAATTTCAACGCATGTATGTGCCAAGTCGTGCCTAAGCAGAGTGGTTGGAGCTTTCCAATTCCTACAAAAGACTCTCTTCAGATTCCATTTTATTACTGTCTTTGTCCTTAGCTACCCCAATCAATAAACTAATGCTCTATCTCTCTCTCTCTCTTCCCTCTCTCACACACACATACATATATATTTTAAAATATTAATAAGCAATCAAATTGTGATTATTTTGGATTTAGATGTTACTCTCTTCTATTCATTTTATTTTATTTATTTATAAGCATGTAGTATGCGGTTGTATGATTGACTGCACGGGGCTGCGGAACTATTACATCATCCATTTCGCCATCTTTTCATTGTGTTTTCTTTGCAATATGTCGTTAGTACGTCCCATGCATTCTCCTTAGTTATTTATTATTTATTAGTTGTTGATAGAGTATTTTTTATTAGTAATTGGTTGGGGAAAATTTATCTTTTAGAGTTGGAATTGTTTTAGGTTACTTGCAGTTTTATTCAAGTTGGAGTTTTTATAGGATCTTATAAAAAAGGCTTTATTCAAGTTTTACTTGTACCCGAGATTATTTTACAAGTAAGAGTAAAATAAGTCTATAAGAGTAAATAAGGATCTAATGAGAAAACTGTTGTCTTCAGGACAAGACTAGTGCCGAAAAAGTATATCAACTATGATGACATCATTTTCGCCTCTGTTCATGTTTAAGTTGGTCCGTATTTTCTTATTGATAGCATCCTATAATTTTGGGAAGTTTTGTAGATAGACGTTAATAGAATGTCCTTAAAGGAACTCTTGAAGAGCTCATCTACATAGAACTATCTAAAGATTTTGCGGTTAAGGCAAAAGGACAAAAGATGTAAAAGCTAAAAAAAGTTCATTAATGGACTTAAGAAAGCTTCATGATCATAAAAGCTTTGTTTTCATCATATAGTCAAGTTCTATGAATTTGAATGGTGTTCTAATGAAAGTTGTGAAATGTGATACGAAATTAGGGGTATTCTTGATTCCATACGTACATGGCATCCTATTAATTGGCAACGACAAAAAGATGTCATCAGACGTAAAGATATGATCATCCAAATATTTTGTATTTTGCAATCTATTGTTTGATATGATACAATAAAAATTATCTATTAATAATGATTATAAATTCTTATAGATTATATACAAAATCAACTTTACAATATTTTCAAGCTTTTGATTTATCAAAGATTGTGTATTTCATACCAAAAAATATTAAAATGTTATTGATATATCATACATCATAATCAACCATACCAAACTGAGTCTGAAAATGCCAAAAGTCCCACAATCCGATGATTCCTCGATCAATCCAAAACTATGCTGCAGAAGTGAAAAATCTACCATGCACAAGGCAATAGTTATTCTTCGGTTTTTCTTCTTTCATTCTTCTGTTTTACATTTTTCTCAATCATGTGTTCCTGATTAGTCCAAATTATTTCTCGAATTCTTATTTTGTACCTCACCTTCCATATAAACTCGAATCCGAAACCTTTTGGTAACTTCATAACTTATACACAGTTGAAGCAAATCAATAACAAAACTTAATGTTACACTCGCAACTCAGGTTTTTGCCAATGGTCTAAACAAGTATTCAAATTTTCAAATCGGCTTCAGTTTAGGAACACTACTAGCTTTAATCCCATTCTAGCACAAAAAAGCTGAACAAAAACTGCAGAGATGACCCCCTCAATAGCAAGGTAAACTACTCTGAATATGAAATATAATTCCACAAAACACAACCTCTGCGTCCGCCAATGAATTGACCTAAACCTTTCACCTGGCACAGAGAGTAAGGTTGCTCTCCTCTAACAGGAATATACATCACAGGAAAGAGACAGCTTCGAAAGAGATGCTAATTACTAAGGAATGTACCTCACTTATCACTGAAAAGAAATGTGGTATGCCTTTACAGTTGTCGTGAGCTCCTTTTTCCTAGTAAAATCTTGAGACGCTACCTCTTGCATCATTTTCATCCGATACAAGCATAATAAAATCTACTTGTACGGAGCAAACAAAATCGATGAGTTATGACCACCAAACCCAAACGAATTAGATAATGCCACTTTAATGTCAAGTCTTTCTTTTGTTGGTCCCACTAGCACATTTGCATCCTGGATCATGAGTGGCCTTTGTTAACATATAAGGAAGTGCATTCTTGCCCATTGACACATATTACAAGGATTGACTAGTGCGCTTAAGTCGATTTACACATATTTTGGGTTAATCTGATTAAAAGGTCAAAATAAATTTCTATTGCAATGCAGGCATGTCCTCCCCAAACAAAATTAGTTTTCAATTTGTTCGTCATCTATAAGTTTCCTATGTACAAACTGAAATAACCAGCTGAGATCATGAATTAATAGCTGGCATAACTTATTTTTCAGATACATAATGCTATTAAGGTTTTTACTCACAAGGTTGTAAGGAGGCCATTCTGGGTTCCTTTTGTTAGTTTCCTCATTTTTCCATCCCTTGCTCATTTGAGTTGTCCTCCCTAGGGTATCCCTAGTTGTTTGTATACTATTTTCTATTTTTATGCATTTATGTAACCCACCCAAAAAAAGTCTGGCAAAGAACAGGAGTGTGCTATATTATATTATGATGCCATGCAAAATTTAAAAGGTACTGAGAAAATTCATACCACGCCATCATCGGGATTTTCAAGATTGATATTTGGATGAACCCAGCCAGTCCGAATTGCCTATAAGAAAACAAGGATTATAATACAACAACGGATTATAACTCCAGATGCTCATGAGTATGTAAATTCAGTTGGCTAATAACATCCAGATGCATATCACTAAATTTCACATAAAAATAAATGTTGCATCAGCTTAGAAACCAGATGCTCTCCATCCTAAAGGACTAAAAGCTGTTTGGTGAAGATGTTAATCATTATACTAAAAATGATTTAGAAGAGGTAACTGAGGTAGTTAAAGTTGTTCTTTTTCAGGGTAGTAATCTTCAGATCAGAAAAAGGAGGCGGACAATTTTTTCAGAATTGAAGGAAAATAAAAGCCCAACATGTTATGGAGACGATAGAATCAAAACTTCTCGTAATATACTGTTTAAAAAATGAGTCACCAGCATGGATCAATAGTATCTCCACAGTGGTCATGATACTATGTCGCTATGCCGTGTCACGATATTTCAATGGTGAAGGAAGTTAACAATTGAGACAAAGAATCCAAAAGATTAAAATTTTTGATGGGCAACAAAGAGACTTTATGATGGCACTGAAGGATGGAACTTCAAAGAAGATTTGGCAGGATAGACAATAAAGAAAGACCACATGGAGGATATGCATAGATTTAACAGTTCATTTACTCACGGCTTAGGGACCAATTAGCAGAAGCAGATAAGGTAAGGACAGAAGGTACATGAAGAGCTTTCCAACTGCGACAAGAAAGCTGAAGGGAGATATTATAAAGGTTTTGTTACTCTACTTCAGAATTCAGAAACCCATCATTTCAGAACTTAGGAAACAACTTTCCTATGATCATATCTGGAATTGATTACATAAAAAAAGACAATCCAAGAAACTGCAAGGAGATGATAAAGGCTAAGATCCAAATATTTGAGTTAAATTCTCTCATCAAGAATATTCAAGTTGCCGAGTTTTCATGCATCTATAGTTTCCCATGCTGAAAGAATTTCAGAACGCCAAAACAATGTCTTAAATTGAATATAAGTATCATAATGTTCTTTCAAAGTTTCAAAGCCTCAAGAAAGTTTCCATGCCTTATGCGAAGTTAAGCATGCTAGTTTGCTAATCATAATCTCATACTCCAACCTTTCTCAATATTCACTGAATACCAGCATATAGAACTTCCAAATAAAGTCCTTAGAATAGATCACACAAAGGATATCTCTTATAGATCAATTATGAACCTCAAAAAGAAATGAAAAAAAAAAGTATAAAAAATGATCAATTACGGTGACAGCAATTAGGCTGAGTTTATTCCACCAGGACAGAACTATGCAGCGGATGGAAGAGTTAGACAAGATCCCTATACTTGATATTCTAATCCTTCCAACAACAGATCATCCCACACAAACTCAATTCCACACTCTATACTTCGAAGTTACAAATTGAGCACCTTATTCCTTTGCAAAAAGGCCTTATTCTGCATTCCTTGATTTAAATTACTAGAAACTGATCCCTTTCCCACATATGAGGTTAAGAAGGCCAAGTCCCACCCAATCACCCACTGGTTAAAAAGAGATGTTCAGACAGGAAAACAAATTTTAAAAAATATACAATAACAATAACTCCTACTACTTCAACAAATATCTATAAGGCACTCACAATTTTCTATGCACAGTTCCTTGTGAGGATTACTGCAAATGGATATATTAAAGTTATGCTGAATTTTCAGAATCCTCTGCAAAAAAATTAAAAATTTAAGGCACCTGGATGGTTGCGACAGCCTCAACAGCACCAGCTGCTCCAAGTAGGTGCCCGATCATGGATTTTGTGGAGTTCACTTTCAACTAAAATAAATTAGGATTAACAACAATCTGTATAAACACCTGGAAAATAATCCTCAATAGATGAAAAAGAGTTTGAGTTAATGAGGAGACCTCTGGATTCTGGCCAAAACAATGAATAAGAGCCTGATACTCCTTAAGATCACCAGCTGGAGTAGAAGTCGCATGTGCATTTATATAATTCACATCTTCTTTAGATACTCCTGATTGAACCAAAGCCTTCTCTAAGCATAAAATGACACCAGTTCCTGCTTGTGGATAAGCCAGGAAGTCAAAACACATGGCAGCAGGAACTAACATATTCAGAAGCCTGCATTACTTCTAATTTGTATACTTCAGAAGTTGAACTTGATCAGAACAGCTCAACATCAGATAACTATTAGGACCAATATGTAATGCCTGTTCTGCAGACATCAGATTAATAACTATCACAACAGCTAGACAGATCCAAATCATCAGATAATGGAATAAACTGAATGAAAATCTAGCAAGTGTCCATCCCATAGATGTTAGGTAATGCTTCTGCATTTTCCTTACTAATAATTTAATTGTTCCATTTGGTGGTCAAAATGTATTATCTTTGAGATTATATTGGTCTCGTATATATAGATAATTCAATTGATACATTCACTGAGCAATAAATATGGAACAGCCCAGAGTTAATGAGTTCAGTTCTAGAAAATGACTAGAGATGGGACATGCCATACACTTTTATTGATGTAAATATAATGTCCAAACTTATGGAAATAAATTTGCATGTGCATATCCCATGGATATATGAAAAACCAATTACAACTATTGGATTAAAAACGTCAAGTGGAAATTTCCAGGCTGCTTAAAAGAGCAAGCTCATTTGTTTTATTTTATGTATATAATTGTTATAAGTACTCATCATTAAAATTTAAAAGGTCAGCCATAAATATAGCTGCAGTTAGTTCTTAGTTATTTTGTTTTAAGTAAAATTTGTTAGGTCTCTCTATAGCAATTGCTCAAAGGATAGAATTAGCATAGTGACAATCAACCATAAATACAACTGCAGTTAGTTCTAGATATTTGGTGAAGTAAAATGTGTTGGTCTCTCTATAGCAATTGCTCAAATGGTAGAACTAGCAAATTGACAATGTAATTAACCAAAGATCACATATCCAAAGTATCTTCTTTCAAGTTTTTTGTTGTACTTTTTGGCAATCTTAAGAGAGGATTGAAGGGACGGTATAGCTTGTTTCTGCAAACTGTAAGAATGAATAAATATCATTTGGGAACACATTGGCCAGAAAGAGAACCAGAGTTTCACTATGGGTATGATAGGAAGCAACCAAACAATTCAAAATGCTTTGGTTATAAGTCTTTATATGTTTTTTTGTGTTTCTTTAAAAACTTCAGTTAAATATCTTAATTGCCTTAGTCCTAAAACAAACATACAAGTCACTCTTCCAAAAACAAATTTATATGCAATGTATTATATCACTCTGAGTTATGATTATTTGCAATATTTAATACCTAAAAATTGAACTTTCCGGGCAAGTCCATCATATCATTATAAAGGAATAATTGATAAAATTTCCACAGCGCGTGATACTAAATAAGCTCGTAGTGTTAAAAGGATCTGGTTTGCTGGAAGTAGATGAAATGGATTAATGATGACCAATGAGACAATTCTTGCACTCAAATTTAAAACAACAAATATTGACCTTATGTTTGCTATTATGCGCACTTTGTGTAGGGAGTCTGAAGCAAAACCGTGGATGGTCTACAGGAGGGGAAGGCGAGGAGTCGTGCTCGACATGCCCACGAATAGCCATTGGGGAGGAGAGGAAATGAATGGGCAGCAGCATTGAAAGCAGGAAGTTACAGAGAGGAGCTGAATGGGGCCAATGCATTAAAGGCAGCTATGAGGAGTTACAAAACTGAAGGTTGCATGGGCTTCCTTATCATTACACTGTTATTATTTCCTTTACCGTTACAATTGTATAGGACCAAAATAAATAGTCACCCTTGAGGTTCGAGAGGGGGACTTACTTTAATCTGAATTTTGCATTATGGACGGCAAGTGTAGTTGTGGCCTTCAATTGAAGGTGTTATCTACCTACATCAATATTACCTACTCTTTTATACTAGTGTATGCAGGCCTTAATTTCCTCTCTCGTTTACTAGTCTCCAACAAATTGGTGCGGTGAGCGTGTATTTTTACAATGGCAGCGGCGACTTATATGAACGAACGGGTCGAAGGGTTGGAGAAAGCGATTGAGGAATTGACTCACCACTTTGAGGAGCAGTTTCGGGAGCTCCGCGAGTTAATCCTTGCTAATCGAGGACCGAGTAACGCCGAAGGTACCAGCCACACGGAGAACACAGGGGACAACGGCAATGGCCTTCATGCCGAAATACAGTTGCCCCGCCAACACATGGAACTACCCACTTTCAATGGGAGTGATGCACTTTCTTGGATTGCGAGGGCCGAGCAATACTTTATGGTCAACCACACCCCAGTTGAGCGCCGCGTACGGGTGGCACTCACGGCACTTGCAGGGCCGGCAATGGCGTGGGTTCAGATCTTACTCCGGGCGGATGCCCTTGATCACATGGACAGAATTTGGGACGAGTTAGCGCGACGACAATCTCTCGAAAATAAAAGCAGCACTAGAGAAGGGAGAAAACACGGCGAAGCACTATAGCTTGACACATGGGATTTTGTTTTATAAGGGCCGATTGGCAATTCCGCTGTCATCCGATTGGACAACAAAGTTGATGGCAGAATTTCATGTTACTCCGGAAGGGGGACATGCAGGGGCCTACAGAACATATCAAAGGCTGGCCGGTGTTCACTAGGTCGGGATGGTTCAACACGTGACCAGGTTCTTCGCCGCATGTTCAATATGCCAACGGCACAAATATGAAGCAAAATGGACTTTGTGACCAGACTACCGCGGGCTCAGGGGTTCGACTGCATTCTTGTTGTTGTCGACCGATTCTCAAAGTCTGGACACTTTGTGGGCTTGAAGAGGCCATTCACGGCCGACGGGGTGGCTGAAGCCTTTGCACGTGAAATAGTTCGACTCCATGGAATTCTAGAGTCGATTGTTTTGGACCGCGACCCATTGTTCTTGAGCTCTTTTTGGCGGGAGCTATTCCGCGCGTCCGGCACGATGTTGAAAATGAGTTCGGCATATCATCCAAAGACAGATGGACAAACGGAGGTTCTCAATCGATGCTTGGAAACGTACTTGCAATGCTTTTCGTCCGAGCATCCGAAGCAATGGTTTAAGTGGCTGGGATGGGCCGAATTCTGTTATAACACAAGTTTCCAGTCAGCGGCTCGTGTCACGCCGTTCGAAGTAGTATATGGGCGACCTCCACCCACGTCACAACAGTACCTCCCGGGCGAAATTCGAGTGCAATCGGTTTTGGACGCCCTCAAGGCGAGGGATAAAATTTTGGTACAACTCCGGTACCATCTTGCACGCGCCCAGCAAAGGATGGTAAAAGAGGCGAATAAGCATTGACGGGATGTCCAGTTTGCTGTTAGAGAAACAATATATTTGAAATATCGCCCGTACCGACAATCATTGTTGTTTAAGCCAGGGGTCCGAAAGTTGGCACCTTGTTTCTACGGACCTTATAAAATTGTGGGGCGTATTGGCGCCACGGCCTATCGTCTACAGCTTCCCAAAGGGTCGAGGGTGCATCCGGTGTTCCATATCTCGCTACTTAAAAAAGCCACAGGGGAAAGTGTGGTAGAATCTTCATTACCAGATGACATGATAACAGCCGACCCCCCTTTTTTGCCCGAATCTATTGTGAGTAGGAGACGTATCGAAAAGGGTGATCAATTGGTGCCACAAGTTTTAATACGTTGGAATGGGCTACCATTGGAGGAAGCGACGTGGATGGATGAGGCGGATGTTGTCGGACAATTCCCTTTCTTTAGCCTTGAGGACAAGGCTAATTCGGAGGGGCGACCACTTGATGCAAAACCGTGGATGGTCTACAGGAGGGGGAGGCGAGGTTTCGTGCTCGACACGTCCACGAATAGCCATGGGGGAGGAGAGGAAATGAATGGGCAGCAGCATTGAAAGAAGGAAGGTCAATGAAGGAAGTTACAGAGAGAAGCCGAATGGGGCCAATGCATTGAAGGCAGCTATGAGGAGTTACAAAACTGAGGGTTGCATGGGCTTTCTAATCTTTACACTATTATTATTTCCTTTATCGTTACAATTGTATAGGACCAAAATAAATAGTCACCCTAGAGGTTTGAGAGGGGGACTTGCTTTAATCTGAATTCTGCATTCTGGACGGCAAGTGTAGCCGTGGCCTTCAATTGAAGGAGTTATCTACCTACATCAATATTACCTACTCTTTTATACTAGTGTCTGCAGGCCTTAATTTCCTCTCTCGTTTACTAGTCTCCAATAAATTGGTGCGGTGAACGTGGAATTTTACAATGGCGGCGGCGACTCGTATGAACAAACGGGTCGAAGGGTTGGAGAAAGCGATTGAGGAATTCACACCGCTTTGAGGAGCAGTTTCGGGAGCTCCGCGAGTTAATCCTCGCTAATCGAGGACCGAGTAACGCCGAAGGTACCAGCCACACGGAGAACACAGGGGACAACGGCAATGGCCCTCATGCCGAAATACAGTTGCCCCGCCAACACATGGAACTACCCACTTTCGATGGGAGTGATGCACTTTCTTGGATTGCAAGAGCCGAGCAATACTTTCTGGTCAACCACACTCCAGTTGAGCGCTGCATTTGAGAGCCGCTTGGCTCAGCTGCCAGAGTTGTCCAACCGTCAGTACTTGGGGTTTTTCCTCGGAGGACTTAAACCCCGCTTAAGGTTGCAAATTAAGGACCCTACCATCGCGAGCTATTCGGACGCGATTCAAATGGCAAAGAGAATTGATTACCTCGAGGCTTCGACAACGTATGGGCCGCGGCCGCTCACGCTTCCTCAACCCCGTGCCCCATCGGGATATAGGCAGGGGCAAACGATGACACTACCCTCACTAAACTCAGCCCCGTCAGGAAAAGAAGCCATTGTTCGGAATCCACGGCCGTTCAGGAGTATGTCCAACGAAGAGTACCGTAAGCACATCGCGGCTGGAACATGCTTCAAATGCGGTGTCAAGTATGGGCCGTTGCACAGACGTTACAAGTGTTGGTTGGAGATGAAGAGGATGAGGCCGATGAGGAGTTTCAAGATGCCAACAGTGAAGAAGGGGAAGCAGATAATTCCGAGCAAACCCCACACCACATCGAATGTCAGAACTCACTTTCAACGGACTCGACGGAGCCCAGGCCTTGAAGTTATACGGACAAGTAGGAAGAAGTCAAGTGAAAATTATGTTTGATAGTGGAGCAAGCCATTGCTTCATTACGGAGGCGGCGGCAAAGTCGTTGAAACTCAAAATCACTTCATTGAAAATATTCTCTATTACTCTCGGCGATGGCTCCAAGTTGCGAGCAAAAAGGGCGTGCAACGACGTACCCTTAGCTTTTGGCCCACACCATAGAATTCTATGTTACATGCTACGTTTTTCCCCTGAACAATGTCGACATCATTTTAGGGGTGTCGTGGATGTCAGTTGGGAGATATCAAGGCAAATTGGCGCACGTTGGAGATGACATTCGTGTGGAAAAGGCGTGAGGTGCTATTGCAAGGGATCCTTCCTTATTCCGACGAGAGTGCACGCCGCATGATCTTCGCGCGATCGAAGTGGCCGACGAGTGTTGGTTGTTGTGGGTTCTGGAGGTCGGAGAATAGTCTGATTCGCGCCCAGCCGACGCACACCGATGCGAGGAATTAGCGCGACTGCTTGAGGAGTTCCCAACTATTACTACCGTCGCGTCACAAATGCCCCCCGAGTTGCCGTATCGACCATCGAATTAATTTGCAGCCAGACTCCTATCCTGTCTCGGTGAGACCATATCGCTATAATCATGCTCAAAAAGACGAGATGGAGAGATTGGTCGCCGAGATATTGAGTGCAGGAATAATTCGACCAAGCATCAATCCCTTCTCGAGTCCAGTCTTGTTGGTACGAAAAAAAAGATGGATCTTGGAGGTTTTGCGTTGACTACCGAGAATTGAACAAGCGCACGGTGTCGGATAAGTATCCAATCCCGATCACTCAGGAGTTGCTCGACGAGTTGTACGAGGCAAGGTGGTTCAGCAAACTTGATCTCAAGGCAGGGTATCACCAAATAAGAGTAGATATTCATAAAACAGCGTTTCGGACACATTCAGGACATTATGAATTCCTAGTGATGCCGTTCAGATTAATGAATGCGCCGGCGACGTTCCAAAGTCTCATGAATGATATTTTTCGTCCCTATCATCGTAAATATGTTTTAGGGTTTTTTGACGACATCCTGTAAACAGTTCAACGTGGGAAGAGCACTTGGCACACCTTCGACAAGTTTTTCGTGTGCTCGATCATCACAAACTTGTGATTAATCCGAAGAAGTGCATACTGGGGCATCTGGTGTCAAATGCGGGTGTGCGAATGGATCCATCTAAAGTTGAGGCAATGATGAGGTGGCCCGCACCCAAGAATATCCGCGCGGTACGTGGATTTTTAGGCTTAACGGGCTACCACAGGCGGTTTATACAAAACTATGGGAGGATCGCCGCGCCATTAACATCTTTATTAAAGAAGGAGGCGTCTTCCAAGTGGGCATGGACAGTCGAGGCCGGGAAAGCTTTTGTTGAGCTTAAGCACGCTCTAACCACAGCCCCGGTGCTTCGGATGCCTAACTTTGAGCAAGGATTTGCGGTCGAATGCGACGCTTCAGGGCAAGGAGCTGGGCGTTAGTGCTTGCCATTCAACACTGGAGACAGTACTTGATGGGGCGTCGTTTTGTCGTTCAAACAGATCAAGGCAGCTCATCACGCAGCCATTACTCACGGCAGCCCAACAAAATTGGGCAATCAAGTTGTTGGGTTATGACTTCAGTGTGGAATACAAAGAGGGTAGTCAAAATCGGGCGGCAGATGCACGGTCTCAGCGTGACGAGGGAATGGATATTTGGTGGCTATATCTCGTCCTCAGTGGATTGAATGGGCATCCTTTCAAGAGCAAGTGGCGCGCGACGACAATCTCTCGAAAATAAAAGCAGCTCTAGAGAAGGGAGAAAACACGGCGAAGTACTATAGCTTGACACATGAGGTTTTGTTTTATAAGGGCTGATTGGCAATTCTGCCGTCATCCGATTGGACAACAAAGTTGATGGAGAATTTCATGTTACTCCGGAAGGGGGACACCCAGGGGCCTACAGAACATATCGAAGGCTGGCCGCCAGTGTTCACTGGGTCAGGATGGTTCAACACGTGACCAGGTTCGTCGCCATGTTCAATATGCCAACGGCACAAATATGAAGCAAAATCCCCCGCGCGACTACTTTCGCCCTTGCCCATTCCGGCTAATGTGTGGGAGGACGTAAGCATGGACTTCGTGACTGGACTACCGCGGTGATACGGATAACGGATGGAAGGTTTACAAGCGCGGGACGCGGAAAGTTTAGCCAAGCGATGTTGTGGAGGAGGGAGAAACCTAACGGGTAGAGAGAATCAAGGAAGAGCAAATCTCGGCATTTGTTATAGTTGTTATTTCAGTTCCAAATTTTCAGTAGTTTGTTATTTTCAGTTCCTATTTTATTGTGCTATGATCACCTATATACAGGGAGACAGCTAGATGATAGAGACATCTTGGAGAGATCATTTGTTGGACGCATAAGCGTGGCCTCCTGCGTGAGGA
>JAYDZE010101154.1:0-24124 GCA_034509125.1 Monilaria moniliformis
TTGAGTTGAAATGACATTCATTTATTGATGTATTTATTTGTTACAAATATACAATTATCAAAATTAATATATTAATTTAAAAAATTCATAATTTTTTTTGAACCCGATTGGCCCGACGGGTTAGCCCGAAACCCGAAAGGTTAGGGTTAGGATTGTAAATTTATGACCCGACAAAATTTGCAATCCGAATAGCCCGCACCGAATAGCCCGACAACCCGAACGTGTTAGCCCGATTGACATCCCTACATCTATCATATCTTAGGTTACCCACAACTAATTAATAACAATGACATTTTCAACTTTGGTCCAGCTATAAATTACAATTAGGGAATCCCATTGTAACTATTTGCATTCATTGTATAGCCACTATAGGAACAATGTTTTCTCACGTTTTGATTAATTTTATATGATTGACTTGAATACTTATCTTCTTCTAGGAATAATATGAATTTCTTTATTTTTATTTTTATCTTTTTAATGTGATTAGCTTATATAAGTTCAATACAAGACCGGGCTTATTAAGGCGTGTGAAAAATGGAACAATGTCGCATCGCTTCAGATGATTTGGGACTTCTAAAAAATAGCTTATTTTACGAGGATTTGTCGTTTGATTTGTTCCATTATAATATCACCAATACATTTTTAAGTACACACCAAATGTTATGTAATATATGTAATTAGTAGATTTCATTGGTAGACAATTTGGAAAAATAACTTGTCTTCATTTTAAATGGCAAAAACTTATATGTGCTTGCTTATGATGCGCGCACTTTTTTTTTAATTTTTTCATTTTTTGTTTATTATATATAAAATCGTGTTTACTTAATATTAAAATGAAGGCATAGTGCTTGTATGTAAACAAGCAGAGGTACAAGGTTTGAAACAAATATCCACCACCTTTTTCGTTTTTATCGATTTTTACCTAGATTTGAATCATGTAGGTGGTGTTTTGTTTTCGGTGCACTAAAATACATAGCAGATTCAGTAATTTTCAGTATAGTGGACTACGTACTAGCAATAAAAAAGTGACTAAAAAAACCAACCACCATATACATATATAGATATATATATAAAGATGAAATAAAATGTGGATCGTTGATCTCTGTATGATCTACAATCATTATGTGCGCATACATTATCATAATATATGTATTCTTGTAATTTGTAAAACGTATTATCATAATAGAATACAATATTGAGCATGATAATCTGGCATGATCATCCAATTAGTCAATATCTATATACATAATGTTAACAAGGATCATTTGTTTGGTTGGAAAATAATGTTAACTGAGAATGTTAATCCTAAGGAAACGATTCCCGAAAAAATGAATACTAATGGAATCTTTATTGCGGATAAAACCAAATAAAAATGTTAGGATTTTCAATTTGTACTGATTAAATATATAAGATTAATTAATAAATGTAATAACTAAGTTTTATTAACATGTATAAAGTATTTCTATAATAATAATAATAATAATAATAATAAGATATAAAATAAAATATGATTTGTAGTTCTAAAAATATTTTATTATTAATTAAACAAATATTTTCTTAAAACAAGTTAATTGTTGAAATAAATATGTAAGACAATATAAAATACTACTCCCTCTATCTCATAAAACATGCACAATTTTCTTTATTTCGTTCCATGAAAACATGTTCTTTTTTTTTTTTTTTTTTTTTTACACTACTCCACCTCAAAATGTTACAATAATACTGTTTCTGTTATAATTTATTTACAATCACTTATATAACAATACCCCTAAAGTGAGATTTTTTCTCTGTTAGTAATATAACAATAATAAAGTAGGATAATTTCTCCACTAACAATACAAATAACACTAAATTTTTTAAAACTTGTGCCCAAAGATATGTGCATATTTTTATGGGATGAAAGAGTTATAGTTCACAATATAATAAAGAAAATAATATTAAATATGCAAATAGATAAGAATTCTAAAATGGGAAAAATGTATACCTTAGAAAAATTAGATAATAAGAATCTTAGAAAGTTTCACAACTTTCCTTGTTTTAATTTTTTGATAACTTTCACAATTTGATAAAAAGAAATTGCCAAGCACAAGATTTTTAAAATTTTAAATCAAATTACTTTTCCAAACCAGAATCCATGCCAAACAAATGGCCCATAAGAATAAGTTCTCGTGATAAAAACTAAAGATCAAGTCCATAGAAATGATTTTTTAATTCGTTCATGAATCTCGTAATTCAAAATACAATTAGAAATCTTCTGTCTAATCGTTTTAAGTGGTCATGGACCATTAGGCCGCTATCAGAGTCGACAGTAATCGGCCTTCCAAGTATACAAACTCGCATGAAATACAATCTTTATTACTTGTTTTTGGATTTCGATTCGACCACCAAACAACTTTCTAAAATACTGTAAATCTTCCCCTCAACGAGTCGACGAAATCGAGATACCGAATGACTGCAAAACCCACAGAGCCAAAGTTCGTGATCGTGGGAAACAATAATTAAATTGAAATTGAAAAAAAAAAAGTTTATAAGCCAATCAAATATTTAATTGCCAACTTTAGAAAGACGTGTACAAATTAATGAATATAGTTCGTGATATAATATGCAGTTTTACCTTAACAAAATAAGTGAGAAAAATGCCCAAATCAGAAATACAATAAAAAAAATTAATATTTTAGAAATAATTTAATTTAAGCTACAATGAACACTATTTTCAATCAATACATATATAAGAATGTCAATTGGGCCAATCCATTTAGGTTATTAAGCTATTCGGTTACGAGCTATTTTAGATTAAAAATTCTCGACCCTAAGCCTAATTTTTTTGTTTTCGTACTAATCCATCAGGTCAATCAAGATAGAGAGTTTACGAATAACATCAATTTATATATTTTTTTTCTTGATCATTCTATATCTATAACAAATAAATATACATAAAAATGTTACTTTTTTACTAGATACCTATATGTAAAGTAAGCATATTTTTGAATAATGAATAGAAAGAGAATTAAAATATAATTCATTCTAAAATATGACAATGCACAACTCAAACATATAAGCACATGAAACCATATATTTTGGGCTTTTGTAATATCAAATGTTAAGCATGTCCTTTATAAAATAAAAAATACTCTAGACCGTCGCATTGACCCGCAATTCGCTCAGGCTAGCCCGCATAACCTGTTGGCCCGTTCGGTCCAACCCAAATAGTCCGGTCATGATTTCGGGTTATAAAATGTCAACCCTAACCTCCTACTTTTTTAGTTTATTCGAGTCAACATATGGATTTTGGATTGGATTGGCATCCATACACATGTATATAAATTCAGTTATTTTTGTTCTTGGTCGGAAAAACACTAGCTGAAGTAAAAAAAAATAATCAAAATTTTCTCATTGAAACCCAATTGACCAGATCGAATTTAATTTTTTTGATTTATTTCAGTTCGATTTTTGACTTTTGAAAAAAATTGCTCACCCATAAACGTTAGATATTTCATTGTTCAATTGATTGCTGATATAATTACTATGTGAATAGCAGCACGTATTAATTAAGACAAAAAAGCTACGGAAGAAAATTGAGACAAAAATGAATACAATCGACCACCCTAACTAACACTGGCTAGTCAAAGCTTCACAACTATTTAAGGAGCTGTCAAGCAAAATCTCTTTCATCTTATGCAACCATCCCTTCACTTTCTCTCTCACATACACCAACAGAAGAAAAGGAGAGAGGGTGGCATTCAAATATTCGAACTTTTGAATAGATTGTTCCTTGTTTCCGTACTCTTGCAGTTTCTTGTCTTATGAGATAAGTTTGGAGGATAGTCTTGAACAATTTTTGTAATTTAAAGAATGGAAGGATTATACAATTATGGTTGGTGTGATCAACCAATAAAATTGCCCCCAGGTTTCCGATTACATCCGACCGATGAAGAGCTCGTGTCTCATTACTTATCTCCGAAGGTACTCGACTCCGATTTCACCACAAAAGCTATAGGCGAGGTAGACTTAAACAAGGTTGAGCCTTGGGATTTGCCGTGTAAGCTATGCATATATGTATAATAAGATTTTCTGAGTGTTTAATCCATATTCAAATCTTAATATATGCTTCGGATGTTTAGGGAAGGCGAAGACCGGGGAGAAAGAGTGGTATTTTTTTTGTTTGAAAGATAGGAAGTACCCAACTGGGTCGAGGACTAATCGAGCAACGGGTGCTGGATATTGGAAGGCCACCGGGAAGGATAAGGAGATTTTACGAGCAAAAACCTTGGTCGGGATGAAAAAGACTTTGTTTTTCTATATAGGGAGAGCCCCTATAGGAGTTAAAAGCAATTGGGTTATGCATGAGTACAGATTAGAAGGAAAGAGTTCTAATCTCTTTTCTTCTGTTTCCCCCTGTTTTCCCCTGTTCTGCTCTGTTTTACTCTGTTCAATCGATCAATTTGTGTCTTCAATCTTGCAGAATGAATGGGTAATTTGCAGAGTATTCAAGAAGACTTCAGGTGGAAAGAAAGTCCACATATCCGAAATTATGAGCAGCATTGAATCTTGCCTTGATTTACCTCCATTGATGGATTTTTCATCCGATGAAAATACAATGAGACATATGAATGCTGCTGCTCAAGGATTTCATGTGACCTGCTTCTCCAATCTAATACAGGATCAGCAAGATATATCTATTGAAGAATACAGCTCTTCATCAAACACTACTTTCCTTTATCCGAGTTCAATCTTTTCGTCTCAACCCAGTCCATGTACCAAAAATTTCCATTGCCCGGATTCTGTTTTGAAGCAAGAACAGATGACTCTACCCCATTTGTGCAGAACAAATAGTTCATACATGAAACAAAATGCTGCAGCTGATTTCTCACAAGAAAATGACACAGATGGTGAGATACCTACCGCCATCTCTAAGTATGAAGTTGGAGTTGGTCCGTACAATGATGATCATGATTTTTCGATCATTTCAACTGGGCAAATAGAATTAGATTGCTTGTGGAACTACTGAGTTTTAGATAATGTAGATAGAGAATAACAGAAGTTGCAGAAGATGATGTTTAGAGAAATGTGAACTTTCCTCTTTAGTAGATATTAAGACTGTTGTTTCTTCATGCATTTCTTAGCTCAAACATGTACAAAAAGATGATCAAATCCTGTGCCTTGGATTCTGCCCCAATAAGTCATTTCTTCAATAACATTATGATTTCGGAGAACTTTTTCTTTTCATCAAGATGCAAAGATTACTTTGTGATATCTACTTTTTTATTAGATTAACAATAGTTGATGCGTAGGTGGTACCTTCTCTATGAACTAATGAGCCTTGTTAGGCCACCAACCAATTTTTGACCCTTCAAAATATGTTATTGTATTTTAATATTTAATATCCAATTGTTACTTTTGGTACACACTGATCTTGTGTTGGGTAAACCTCTATAGAAGAGTTGGTTGGATTCGAACTAATATAAATTTCACTACTAAGCCAACTCCGATTTGAATAATTTAGCTTAATGGATAACTAACTGTCAATAGCAGAAAATCGAAATACAATAGATCAAGGATCATAATTGCCTAAATTGTAAGTGAAGACTTCAGTGTAATCTTCCGCTTGAAAAGATATGAGTAAAGTTCAGTTTCTTTTTATTTAATTGTATTCTCTAAATTCGTTCAAAAAGCAAAAAGAAAAATCATTGTTGATATCATTATAGTTCATGATGAAAAAGATAGGATGTTGGTATTTGGGCTCGGCCTTGTTTCCTATCTCAACCCCTTGTTACGGCAGAGTCCATAACAACGCCTAATAATATTTAGGATATTAGCCTTTAAATACATTAATGTTGAACGTTTTCTATTTTTGAACATGACTCTTTTTTGGAATATCTAGAATTCCCCCAAATCAAAATTGATCTGGCATCAAGATGACGTCGTTTGATTAAATAAAACAAAGTAAAATAAAGGAAAAGTAAAATCATTTTTGAGGGCTTCCGGCAGCTGCTTGAGTTGGGGGAAAGCTATGATCATTTGTAATTGCCTTTGTTTCATGGTTAACAAAGTAGTAATTCTTTAACATTGATTCTCAGATCTTAAATCTGAATCTAAAAATTAGTGCAGTCTAAGGCGTAGATGTTTTCCCTAGATCTAGCCCAAATTCATCCAAACTCTTATATGGAAAACCCAGATTTACTCACGTTTGTATTCTGGTGTGTTTTACAACTGGATATCATCTTTTTAGATTCACATTAAAACTTTGTGGTTCTTTAGCTTTTGAATGTTAAGCATAAGCTTATGGACGAATAGGCTATGCTCAATAAATCTTGTTTCTTGAGTGCTAATTTTGAATGATTATGTTGGTTTGCTGAAATGTGGTGAATGTTTAATATGATTTTTAGAGTTTGAATGACGAATCATCTGTTGATTCTCTTACAAAAAAGAATGTCTTGAAGAGAAAACCTAAGTGAGAAATAGTCACATATGAGAAATATAGATAACTCTATTTACCCTATGTGTTCATCTGTCCTCAAGTTTGAATTATAACTCATTTTATAGACAAGTAAAAATCTTGCACAACAAATTTTTGATCATTATATTGACTCTTTCAAGGATATGACATGTTTCCTTGTATGATAAGGACTCTTTCCTTGTGAGATAAGAGCCCCCCTTTGTATGTATTCTTTCTTTGTAAAACATAATCTCTTTTGTATTGTATTAGGAGTCCTCCCTACAAAATAAATGTTTATTGATAATATAAATATTGCATTTTAATATTAAATGAACACCAACAGTTACCTAATCTTTAGGCATTTGCAACTTTTAAGAAAGAAAAAATTAAAAGAACTAAATTTAAGGTCTTAAACATATGTTTATTTTTCTCCAAATTTGTACTTTGTTTCTTGTTAGGTACAAATTTAATAGGATTACATTTGCTTAACGAATATTACACTTAGATAAGTTCATTTTAATGTACAACTATCAAAATTTCATCATTCATATTTCATTAATGTACAGATATTAGAGTAGCATCTACTGGTCTAATTGGAAAATAAACATATGTGACTGTTGGAACAACCTAGGGTGATAAGGTTGGGCATGTAAATTATTAGGTCCCCACCTCATTTTGTTACCTTCTAAAGTAATGGAAACCGCCTCTATTGGGCTGTGGTCCTTGTCTATCTACTCCATTTAACGATGAAGAGATTTTCGGTATTTGATTCTAAACCTTTAGGCCCAGTTTGGTGGGGGGTAAGGCCTTTCCATCTCCTTTCAACAGTGCTTATCCCTGCAATTGCTACTTTGATACCATAATTATGTTAATTCGAGGCCTGAGTTTTCACTATTTGAAGAGGTTAGTGTATCGCACAGTGGAACAGCGTCCAACAGTGAACCCCGACTGTAATGTTTCTTACGTCCTTACCATTGCTCCATCTCCTCCATTGCTGATTTTGTTCTGTGTTCGTTCGCCGACGAAAGCAATTTGGCCACCTCTTTGGCCGCTCTGAATGAGTTTCCGACCATCAATATTTTTGATCGCTCGATTGGTGGTTGATTTTGTTTGATTTGGGATTTTTGGGTTCGATTTTGATTAGTGGCTATGATGATTTCTGAGCCAAATGTTTGGCTTTTTTCAATCTCAGTTCATTCTGTGCGTGGGCTTCGAATTTGGCCTTTTTGATTCTCGACATTGGGCCATTGGCTTACTTGTGTGCTTTTTGTTTTACTTGTTTTTGGATTCGCTCGCTGGCGAACGAAATCTGGCCGTCTGCATGTTTTCCGGCCACCACTTTGGCCGCTCTGAATGGGTTCTCGCTTCCTCTCTCTTGCACTTCTGCCGGAAAAGTCACAGAGACCGATGGGAGAAGAAATTGCTCAAAATCAGGAAAATTTAAGCTAAATTAGGTTATTCGTTGGATGTATAAAATTGGAAACTGATATGATATATTTAGTGATTGTTTATTTATTTATTTATTTTATTTTGTGTAGAGGATTTATCCTTTCTATTGCTGCACTATATTAGTGACTTGGATTTTCTGCATTTGGAGATGATAGGGACTTAATTATGCTGATAATCTTCTCCAGTTTGTGTATAATATGTTTTGCTTTCATTAAGATGATGTTATCTATGGCTTAATTGTTAATTTATGGTATTTTGAGATTAATTGAAGTGACATTCGACTATATTCACATCACAGAGGTTCAGGAAGATCGATTAAGACAGATGTGAGTTTGCTAACAAAGGGTTCCAGCAAGGCAAAAGAAGCATTTGCTCAACCACATCACGAGGCCAAAGCAGAGCTTCTAAATACGTCAGCAAGAACCCTGGGTGGATTCAGCCAAGCATGAGGCTGAGGCAAGGATGAAGAATATGAAAAACCAATCAAAACACACTGGAAACGGAGGTGTTGAAGCTAAGGCAGCAGTTAGAGACGACGTAGCTATCTGGCAGCCGTTGAGAAGCGTCTTCGTATAACTGAAACGAACCAGAAACAAAAGGCCCTGTTCTTGATCAAGTTCATGAAGGACCCTCAACTTCTATAACGTATTACTGAGAAGATGAAGAAGATAAGGGCACTAGGAAGTGGCCAAGTCTTGAAAAGAGGAGGCTCGTTGCTCATGATGACGACGGCTTGATGGCAGCAATGAGAGTCGTAGACGTTGATGACTCAGGGAGGGTGGAAATTGATGATAGGAGGATCAACTCGGATATTGAGACACTATTGTGGTGGCGAAGCCCTCGGAATGTGGGGGCATATGAGAGGCCTCGTGGAGCTGGTGGGGGTGTCTTTTCTCGATTGTAGTTGTTTTTTGTACCATTCTCTTCCTTTCCTTTACCAACTTAAGCTTATATCGTCACTATTCCATAAATCATCATCTCCATCTTATTTGGGGTTTCAGTAAATGTGGGTTTTGGTAGGAACATAGTAGATTTTTTCCGACTGCTTGGTGTTTGATGCTCATTAGTTATTATAAGACTTTGTTCCTCTAGTATTATCGACTGTAATTTCAAGCTAATAAGTCAGTAATTTAGTAAATTAATAATCAAATTATTATCAATTGTTAAAATTAAATAATTATATTTATATGTTAATAAGGACAAAAGTTCATTTTACATCTTATCTATAATATAATCTAAGCAATTAAATATTTTAATCTTGATTTTTATCTTATCTATTAAACAACAATAGTAAATTCTCATCATGATGCTAGATTTGTTTTTTTATGTTAAATCCTATCATGATATAACAATCTTGTTATATATCATTTAGGCTACAAAACGGGGGCATAAGTTATAACCTGTAAATATATAAACATTGAATGTTTTAGATTTTGTATAATTGTTTTTTCGATCTTTGGGTGCACATTTTTTCTTTATTTTACCACAAAAGTAAATGTCTCTCAAATTAGATCTGATTTAGCAAAATTAAATTTGAACTGTCAAACATAATGATCAATACTACATCATTTTGATAAAATAAAAATAAAAATAAAAATAAAAATAAAAAAATAAACGAAAATTCCAACTCACATACCACCGGTGGCGCAGAACCACGTTGACGGGTGGTGGAGTTACTGACCCACCTCAATTTAGTTCAGTTATACTCTATATATCCCTAAATATATACTCTCTTTGTCCCATCAATATCCATCATTCTTTTTTGTATGTTTTAAATTATAGTCAAATTTATTAGTTCAAATTATCTTAAAAATTTCTTTTACGGAAATAACCTCATGTTTTGAAGATAATATATGAACAATTGAGTTCTTGGGTTTCTGAAATAGTGTAAAATGGAGGGCCTCAAATCATTGCTATTTGACTGAGACTTGTTTAAAAAAAGTCGAGATATTTCGAATTGACATGAACAAGGTCAAGGAAAACCTCTAAAATTATTTTAATATTAAACCTTGGACATATAAGAGTTCTAAATCGAATTTCTTTAAAATTACAATATTTATCCTAATGGTAGCCTGCTCTAGTTTTGTAACACCCCGAATTTTCGAAAATAGAAATAAATTAAAATGGAATAATAAATTAAGAAATTAAAATATAAGTACGTTAATTAATGTTTTATGCAATGTATTAGCATATATATATGTGTGTTAGTTATCAAAGTCATATGCCTAACTTATAGATAGTAAAATTATATTAAAGTTCTAGTACTTATATGTACGTATACGTGTATGTGTGTGTAAAGAGATGACTCAATTTTCTCTCTATCTCATTAGCTTCCAACTAAGAGAAAAAAAGGAAACGTGTCTTGATGGTTTCCCCCTAGTTGGCTTATTATTCAACGAAGGAAAGAAGACAAACTAAAAAGGAAAAGAAAAGTCTCTCTCTCTCTCGGCTATACACACATACACACACACCGCTATTCTTCTTCCTTCACCTCTCTTTTCTTTTTCTTCTCGGCTATACACACACACACACAGGAATTGTTTGATTTCTAATCTTATTCATTTTCCTTCATTCATGACTTCCAAGTTTTTGAATTTGGGGATAATGATAGATTGTTGTCTAGAAATTGCTATAGAAAGAATTGAGGCTGAGATTATAGAAAAATTGGAATTTAATTTTGAAGTGGGTTGAAGTGTTCTTGGAAACAAACTTTGAGTTAGTGTTGAATTACTTAGTTAATTTCATTTTGGTATATTGATACTTTAGATTATACATAAACTGAAGCATTAAAATAGTCGAGATGTTTGGAGCAGAATGTTGGAATGTTTGGGTTAAATAATTTGATTTGTTATTTAAACTTTTAAAGAGAGATAAAGGTGAAAACCTTGGATTAAGAAGTCTTAACTAAATTATAATTGGGCCTAAAGTTAAATAAATTATGTTGGGCATATAATAACTAACAAGTAATTGGGCTTATAACAAATTAATAATTGGATTTTCAATTTAAATAAAAAGTTTGGGGCCTAAGATAAACAAAGGATTGAGCTTATAGGAATTTGTTGGATATACTAGTGGGCTTGAATTTAAGAAATGGTATAGCCTCAATTAGTTATTGATAATGAGCCTATAATTAATTGTTAAGTGGACTATAGAATTAAATAAGTTTGGAAATATATATTAGAGTAGTTGTTAGGCTAATAAAGAAAGCAAGTACACTTATAGAATTAGTAAGAAGTTAAGTTAGAAATAATTAAAGAATGACGGTTTATCTTTAAGAGCCTATTAAAATAAATAGATAGATGAATTTCTAAAATAAATAAACCAAATTAAAAAAAAAAAGAGTAATTGGGCATAAAATACTAAGTAGTGTTTTATTTATTATATTTTTGATTGATAAAATTATTATTCAAGGTAATCGGCCCCGAGCAGCAGCCGGGGAAAAGATAAAGTCCAGGAATAGACAAGCTTTCTGATAAGAACTTTTGCTACACGAGCTAGTGTATTAGATGTTAGGCCTTTATTTCTTGAATTAAATGCATACTATTGCATATAGATAATAAATTATTTGTAATATGATTTATGATATGAATTTATGCTTTATATGATTAGAAGATGAGTATCATGTCATAACATGAAATATAGTATGCATATATATATGATTGTTATTAGAATCTGAATATTATGTGATAAATGTGGAAACTTCGTTTGATTGTGATTATTGAATTATGATTTGTTACTGATAATATCTGAAAGGTATGATTTATCTGTTATTGCCCCGTGCTTGAGTGTCTTAGTGGGTATAGTTGGCATGCCATAGGACAACAGTACTGCATATTCGATCACTCGTCTTTTGGATAACCGAAGCGAGGGTCGCCTGTTACTGATATCCATCCTTTGTGGTGCACTGTTACTGTTATACGCCTTTGTGGCGCACTGTTACCGATATATGCCCTTTGTGGCGCACTGTTCCTGTTACACGCCCATCTGGCGCATTGTTACTGTTATACGCCCAATTGGGTGATCTGTATCTGGTCCGTGTACCCGTGTCAATACTCAGCACGTTTTGGGGCTATCTGTGTTTATGTGTGCATTATAAAAATGTTACTGCGAATTATCTGTTATAATTGAAAATCATGAAAAACTGCATGTGATTGCCTATTGTTTGGTTCTGATAAAACTGTGACTTCTGTATTGGATTTTATTCCTAGAAAAAGTTATATATGTCTGATAAGATGTAGGAATTACTGCTTTGACTGATAAACTAAAAGATATGGTTATAATTCTATCTTTAGGTTGCATAGTGTTTATTTAATTTCGGAAATTTAGCTCTAACATTTAATATACTACTGAGCTAGTTAGCTCACCCCACTACAGACCATCTTTTGCATATTAGGTCATCGTCAGTGCAGCAGCTGCGACCCCGTCAAGTCACTGTTCCTTTTGGGTAAATAGTTGTACATAATAGAACATATGGCATGTCAGGTTTTGGTGTACAAATATTAGTCATGATTAAACAAATGTGTATATTTTGCACATTATATATTTTCTGTTTGTTTTTAACGAGATTGCCGGTTTTTAAATTTCAAATATAAATATCTGAATTCCATTGGCTGTTGTGTTAATAATAATATGAATTTATTTCGAATATGTATATAGTTTGTCTGGTCATGACACCACTTATTCGGTTATCCAGTAATCGAGTAAGGGGTGTTACAAGTTTCTTTACGAAACTTTCGTTGTTGGGTTAGCAATACACTTCACATATTTCCAACCATTTACATGGCATCATCAAATTATAAAAGTCTCAGATATGAATCTACAATGCACTAGAACACCGTTGTTTACGATCATTTACTTTGACAATGTCTAGGATTCCTCGAATAATGTGATATCTTACACCGGATAAATCTCTAACCTTGTCCAATGAATAAAGGTAGAATAAAATGATTGCATAAAATTTATATTTTTCTCAAAAGTATTAAATGTATTTTCTAATATATGTGAGATCTATATATGTAATATCTACATGGGACAAAGGAAGTAAAGAAATTAGAAAAATATCAAAAGTTTACCACTCGAAAAAATTAAAAAGAGTATCAAAAAATATCAAAAGTTTACCACTCCAAAAATATCAAAAGTTTACCGAACCCCATTTCTTTGATTGGTGTTTTGATTTTCACATTATCGTTAAATTGGTTGTCTTTCTTAGCCACCATTCATGCATTTTCTTTCATGGGCTTGCCTTCAACGATTTACATTTTGTGTAGCAATAAAATTTATTAACCACCCCTTTCATCTTATACGAAGAAAATATTATCTCCTTATCCTTGGGGGCTTGGTTCCGCCACTACATCCCATGTCTCTATCCATTTGTCCTACGAATGCAAGAACGTATGTAAAGGAATGCTTTAGAAAATAAATCCCAAACATGCTCATTCTACAGGTGTAGAGATTTTACCTTTAAAGCGATCTTCAGCGATCAAGATGGCTTGCTCATTATCCACGTGATGGTCTTCGATATTCTACCTTGAATTATCTAGCATATTCCTGCGGATTGAAGTCTTGAATATAGTGTGGTCTATACCTACCAAGAGCAAGGAAAAGAACTACAAAAAATTGACACACTCAATATTTTGGCTATTTTAGTATTTAAATCCAAAGAATTTTAATTAGTTTTAATCTTATTTAGCTTTGTGTTGGTTTAAATATCTATCAATTGGTTGTTTGATAAGTTTATCGAGTTTTGAAGGAAAAAGATGCAAAAAAATGTGCTAAAAGGCTAAAGGATTGAGGATGGCGTAAGTTCGAGGAAGGTTGGACCCCAAACGGACCATTTGGGAAAAGCCAAGGGCCAAACGGCCCGTTTCCAGCCTCGACAAGCCAAGAATTTGAAGTTTTTCCGTTTGGGAGGACATGCATATGAAACAAACCGTCTGGCAATACGGGATCAAAGATAGCATAGCATGTGTTCGAAAACGAACCATTTGGCGGGAGGCCAATTCCACACGGACCGTTCCTCCCTTCGGATTTGCACAAAAAGCTCTATACTTAGCCAATCAAGCCCTATCTTTTCTAGGTTTTTTGTGCCTATATAAGGAGCATTCATACACGATTTTGGCAACAACTTTTACACCATTCAAGCCATAATTTCATACATTTGTGTTCCATCCATCCACCAACCATTTGTTGGAGAAGTCTTTGCCAAAGCAAAAGGAAGTTCGTGAAGCAATCAAAGACAAGGCGAAGCTCTACCTTCATACGAATTCTTATAGCCTTAGTTTAGATTATTTTATGTTCTTATATTGATTATCTTGTTTTGAATACTTAGCCATGTTTGGCTAGTTCTTTTTATTATAGGGTTAGAAAGTAATTGACACTAGTTTGTTAACGTTTGATTATTTATCTAAGACCTTATTTTGTTTTATCTCGCTTGTTCTCTATGCTTATATCTGGTTACGATAGTGGTATATGACTATGAGTATTAATGCAAAAATCGGAAGATGAGCGTTGATACATGATCAAAGAGTAGGTAAAACACAATTCAATAAAATCGGAACATTTGAGATTAGTTGTGAGAAAATCCTAGGTGCTTTTAGGGGTTGCAAGTAGAGGCCTAAAGTCCTAACTTGTGGCCTACTGTTTAGGTGCTTCGGAAGGGGGTCTAAACTACATGTGTGATTATCTAGCAGAATTCGACTCACGAGATATTGATGTGCTGATGAAATCAGTTCCCTAGAATAAACTTTTTATTCTTGTTCTTTAGTTTTATTTCATGTTTTGTTTTGTATTTAACAAGATTCAACATAAGTTGTGTGATTTAGATAGTGATAATTGATTGTGGTTGCAATACTTCGAATCGACATAGTCCATGTGGATACGATACTACATACAATTCACCGATTGCACCGTCCTCTTGCGGTATAATTTTAGTAGAAATAAATCTTCGGTAAAAAATAACTTGAGAAAGAGATAAGAGAGGGGGGCGCCTCTTCCTCCTTCAAAAATGCATGTGTGTGTGTGTTTTTGATGTAGAGGGCATCTTTTTTTCCTTCTTTTCTCCCAATTAATAAAATTCATAATGTGTTAGGCTAGGGATGCAAGGATGTTTGGGCTTGGGCTTGCCCAGTGGGCTTTTCCAATTAAATTAAGCTCTTAATTTAATTCAAACCCAATAAAATATTAATTTGGACTACCAAGAAATTAATATTGAACTCTCAACCTAAATCTAAATTACGAGTAATCTAGGCTCTTTTAAATTGATTAATTTTCTCGTGTTTAAGATTTCTAATAAAATCTCCTGCTGGTTTCAATTAATTAATTTATTTTACCAAGAGTTGTCTAGCTCAAGGTCATTATTTATTAAACTGGAATTAAATTCCAACTGGCCAAATTTCTGTACAATAAAACAATTATCTCAAACACCTCTTGGTGATATTATCAACCCAGACTTAGCTAGGACACGATTCAATGCAATAACAATCCCAGCACCGCTAGACATTAGTTACCGTTGTCCAAGATGTCAGGATTTATTTGGGTTGTGTAAAACCCTCACCTATTGACAAGTAAGAGCAATGAATAATCAATGTCATATGCTCAATATTATATGCAAAGATTAGGAAATAATAATTTCTAAGATGTAGTCATTCAGTACTCAGCACGAAGGACTTATCTCACTGCGGTCCTTTCAATGCTATACCACACCAGTGTCATTTGTCATCCCAAGGTTAGATGACTTTAGGTCCGACACTACAACCGCAAACGATAGGTAGTCCCTTTCCTATCTAGGTCGTTAAATCTTATTTACTTTTCCAAAACACTGGGTAAGAAAACCTTTAGTGGTGACGCAACCACCATTCACCCTATAATGCAGAAGACTTGGACTCGTTTGTGCATTTATAAGTACTTGGATGAAATCAACATAATATAAAATATAAAACAATGCAACAAAATACTGTCTTCTCATTAATTGGGTAATAAGGTTACATACAAGCAATTCGTAGCGTACTTTTCAGTATCCATCCTAACACAAATAGCTCACTTTGATACTCAAAACATGCTATCGAGTATACAAAGGAACTAGTACAAAACTAGTGATTATCCACTCTCCCATTAATACTCAAAGCGGGTCAACGTACTTGATGCATCTAACTCTCATCGTTTCCACATGGCGGTTGAACTTTGTGCTGGTAAGGGCCTTTGTGAAAAGATCTGCCAAGTTGTCCTCTGATGCTATCTTGGTCTCCTCAATGTTACCCCTCCATACTATATCCCTAATGACATGGTACTTTTTCTCTAGTTTTTGCTTGCCTCATGAGCTCGTCGTTGCTTCGAGTTTTCCACTGCTCCAAAGTTATCATAATAAATTGTAATACTCTTGGGCATATTCGGAATCACATTTAATTCCATTAGGAAATTCCTGAGCCAAATAGCTTCCTTAGTGGCTTCTGAAGCAACCATATATTCAGCTTCTATGGTGAAGTTTGTTATGCATTTTTGCTTCACACTCCTCCATGTAACGGCTCCACCTCATAAGGTGAACACATAGCTTGAAGTAGACTTTCTTGCCCGATCAAATCTGAAAATCTGAATTGGTGTAACCCAAAGGGGACAACTCGAACGCATGGTGAGTTAGTGTATACTCTTTAGTCCTCTTCAGGTACTTGACTATATTCTTTACCACAGTCCAGTAATCTTGATCTATGAGGAATTACTAGTTCACATGGATTAAACTTCAGACGATAGATGAAGAACTTAGTTTTAGTAGTGCAACCTCCCCTAGGAGAAGTACCAAAGTAGAAATAAAGGCATCGTGCTAAATTTATTGTAGAACATAGATATAATTTAACAGTCATGCTACCCTAGTAGTCTCTAGCCTATCGTAAAGTTTTAAGGCCATAAAACTTGTTATTTCTAGGATTTGTTTTAATCACCCCAGTGACTTTCTGTACTCTTGTATAACTGACTTAAGATGCATTTAATTGTTTTGAGATTTTTGCAATTATATGTATCTAGCATGTTTATGTGATAGCGTGCTTTATTAATGCGTGATTTTGATTTTTTCTCAGCCTATTCGATATGTCGTTCTATCCTTTTTCATCTATTCTCAAAGAAAACAAACTCGAATGACAAAATTATATTGAATGGAAAATAAATTTATCCATGAGACATAAATTTTGTTCTAAATGATCCTTGTCCACCCATTCCCATGAATATTGCGTCAGTTGCAGCTAAAAATGCATATTCTAAGTGGTGAAAGGGTAATGAGATGGTGCGGTACTATATGAGTAAATAACATTATACTCTTCCTAAACTATTTACTTAGCTGCAACCGGTGGAAGGACTTATGGAATAAACCATGGAGGCATTGATGGCGTCTACTCCATCTTCCTCGAGCTAAAAGCCAAGAAGAAGGAGGTGGCAGCGCCGTCTACGGCAAGAAGGGTTAGAGGGACAAGGAGGCTGATAAGAATAAGCAAACTGGAAAATGCTTCAATTATGGTGAGATATGGTGCTTCTGCAGTGGGAGTTGTGCTAATTTTATTGCTTTCGTAGTTATAGGTTTTAGTTTCTAGTTTTAAATACTGTTTTGTGTTGTGCCTCCTCTCTGGAAGTAATGTAATTTCGGCTTCTAAAAAGTTTTTATTTTGAATGGATTTATTGATTTCTTTTATTTATAATAGTGTTTTGTTTATCCGCTCCGGCACAAATGATAAATAATTTTATAATAGAAACAATGCAACTAAAGCAACAAATAATTGAGACTAATAACGTATCAACTATCTCAAGTAAGAGAAAGTCTCCAAGTAATTTAATGAATGATAAGTACTTATGAATTCTAAGATTTGAACATTGTAATCTTAGAAGAATTCGAGGGGATTGGTGAAATCTCGATTCACTTAAGGATCTATAAGTAGAACCTTTTAAACCTAAGAATTCTACTTAGAAGGTAAGATGACCAATAGATTTTTTATAGATCACAAGACATAGGGCCAAAAAGTACTAAAAACTCATTCATTCAGTTGTATGTGGTCTAATGTAACTAAGATTGACAAAGTGGGGTTTGATTTGTGATTACTCCAACATAAGATAGGTTTGTTTGATACGACACGAGTCCTAATGCTTTGAGTAATTTTAAGGACTTAAGGTAATTGTGTATGCGCATCATAGTAAGACTATCAAGTGTCTACGATCTAATCATAGAGGCAAATATCTTAGTAAAGAGTTCTTGACGTACTTATAAGTGTGGGTGTCAATCCCAAAAGACTATACCTGGTATACCTTGAACAGAATGGCATAGCAGTATGGAGAAGTCAAAATCTTATAAGATGATTCGTTAATGATGAGCTATGCTCAGTTATCCACTAGTATGATTGCTCTCAAGCAATTGAGAGGTATCACAATAACAAATGTCCAAGATGAAAATCACTAGAAATAATTACACCATCAACGTTAATTTATGTACATAATATTATAAATCTCATTGTAGTGGGAGGATTGTTACACAACCTAGGAGATTCATAGCTCTAAGCGAGTCTTTTGACTCAGTCTCTGACCTAAAAAAATCAATTTCCCAAAACTACAAGGTTTGGGAAGTTATGGAAGATGGATGTAAAGATAGTTTTCCTTACATGAAAGTCGTGAGGAGACCATCTACATGGGACAACCCGAGTACTATATGTACAAGAAATATGATGGAGTTTTAGTGATGTTCTTGGTACACTATGCATGTGACATCCTATTGATTGACAACAAACAAGAAAATGTCATCAGACGTTTTGGCATGATTATCTAGTCAGGTTAATGATGAAGAATTAAGAGGCTGAAAACATTCTTATGATCAAGGTTATCCGAGATCACTGGAATAGAGTGTTGTGCTTATCTCGGGAATTCTACATCAAAGATGTGCTTAATTAAAAGACATTAGCATGACAAATTCCAAGAAAAGAGCTCTGACCTATACGGCACAAATTAGTTTATCTCAGGATAAGTATACTTTAGACACCTAGTAATATTAAGAAAATAAGATCAATTCTAGATGCTTCGGTAATTGGAAGTATTATGTATCTTGTGATGTGTTCTAAGCCGATCTATTTTATCGTAAGCATGGAAACAAGATATTAATTTCCACCCTAGTCAATGTTACTAGACTGCGGTAAAAGGATGCACTCAAGTAATGTAAAAGGACTAAGGAATGTGTGCTGATTTATCATGCAGTCGAGTTGTATCCTATTGGTTACCGATTTAGTTTCAGACTAATCGAGATTTAAGGAAATATACCTCTAATTATGTGTTCACCTTAGGAGGAAGAGCTACGAGTTAGAAGAATGTGAAGCAGAAAAAAAATAACAAGCTCCACCATGAAACTGAATAGCTCAAAAGCTTTCTATTGATGGTAAACATGATTCAGAATATGACGTGGGATATTACAATGGTAATAATTCAAAATGACTAATAATAAGGAGTCATGGCCTCAAAGCTAGTAAACACGTATAGAGGAAGATTTTTTAAGTGAGAAAGTGAAAGGAACGGAAACACATAGGGATGCATTGGCGCACTACTGGGAAGATCCTTCCACTGGGAGCCTGACAAGGCAAAAGGTTTACTTGTCATGTGGACTTGATGGTAGTCGATGTTGTACCAAAGACTCGCTTTGAGTATAAGTGGAAGAATAATGATAGGTTTTCAATTTATTGATTTGTTAAATTTACTCATGTATACTCAAAGCATGTTATGAGTATAAGTGGGAGATTGTTATGATTTATATACTGAAAATCATGCTTTGAGCTGCTTTGCATTGAAAATCTTATTTCTCACATATTGAGAAGTAGTTAATATTGTCATATGGTTTGTCTTTTATGGTTCTGGATACTTATTTTTAAGCATATAATCATAAATTAACCAAACACATCCTTCTTCTACATTGTAGATTGTATGGTAGGTTCATGACCATAGAAGATCTTTCAGTCGGATCCTTATATAAGAAAAACAAGTTCACTACCTAGATAAACATGGAAAATCTATCGTGAAAGGTTGCAGTGCCTGTCTGAAGTCTTACACCAATCTTGGATGACTGATGAAATTAGTGTGGTATAACATTGAAACGGAATATAGTGAAATGAAGTACGAGGTCTCGGAGATTTATTATTTCTTAATCTATATAAATAACATTGAGTATACGATATTAATTATATAATTCTCTGATATATTAAAATGTGTGAGCTTTTCGTAACCCACGGATATTCCTAGTATGTTGGTAGTGGTAACTAATATCTAGTGGTGCTAGTATTGTTATTATATAGAATCAGGTCTCAAGAGAATATGAGTTAATAATATCCCCACAAGGTATGTGAAAACGAATTTATTATACAAATCTGCACAGTTGAAATTTATTTTTGTATAATAAATAACGTTTTCAACTAGACCACTCTTAGAAAATAAATTAATTAATTAAAGCTAGTAGTAAACTTTAAGTTAATTAATGGATATTGGATATCTTAAACACGGAAAATAATTAATTTAAAATGATTCGTATTCGTATTATGGATAAGGTTGGGTAGTTCAATATGAATTCTATAGTGGAGATAATTAATATTTATGGACTTAATTTAAATTGAGCTCAACTTAAAGAATTATGCCCATTAGGAGGTCTAGTCCTAATCCTCCTTGAAACCTGTAACCTAACCCACCACCCCTATAAATAAAGGGTGGGGACGAAAATCATAAGCACAACCATAACACAAAATTTTCATCTTCCTATACTCTGTGCTCTAGTGATTTTTGTTCCCCACCCTACTTATTTGGCTTGATAGTATATTTGCTCACAAGAAGATTCAAACTATATGAGGGAATCAGCCAAAAGATTCTATGGTTGATCTTTTGTAAAGAAGTGATGAGAGTAGCAATTCATCTACTACAGTAATCAACAAAAAAATTCTGCAATGAAGAGGTAAATATCTGAACCCTAGGAACATGTCTAGAACTCTCTTATTTCATTTTTTTTGCATGTCTATATGCGTTCTAGTGGCTTAGACATAAAGTTTGTTTGAACTAAATTTTGAATGACATCCTATGAGATCTTGGGCAGTAGGAATTCTTTAATGAATCCCACCAATCACCCCTAATCATGTCCACACCATTATTTCTCTGTTGACAACGATCTCCTATCTTCTGCCCAACACAACCTTGAAACTTTGGATTATGTGCAGTATTTAGATAGCTCTTGATATCTTCACTCAACCAGCTTGATTTGTGTATTCTTTCAAGCGTGAGTTTAGTCTCGTCTTTACCTAAGGTGCAATCATATCTCGGCTCATCCCCTTTCAAAGAATTCAGTTTCATCATGACTTGGGCTTTTTCTTCCTCTAAACCACTCAGTTTTGCTTGTTTTCGTATTTATCTACTCTTGTTGATTCATGTGTCCTCCCAAGCATAGATCACACAAAAAAGACTCAAAAATGACTATGTAGACCTAGACACAAAGAAAACATAAATGTGTTCCATTACATGTAAATTTAATTGTCCGTTCACTCATATATGAGCAGCAACTAAGTTACATTAGCAAGGCTTACATCTAAGGGCTTTGGTATTTAATCAAAATTAACTAAGTATTATAGAATTTTCTAAACACTTTATGCTCTCAGTCAAAGTCCATCCCACCAAGGTTAGACTGATAGGTCGGGGGTTCAAGTCACCACGGGGGTAAATGGGGAACCATTATTGATCCTCTTTAAAATTGAAAAAAAAAAAGAAAAAAGGTTAGACTGATATCTTGCGACCATGCCAATAACAAAATGAATATCTAGCCTAGTACACATCATAACATACATTAGAATTCCAACTATCGAAGTATATGGAACTCGTCTCATTTCCCCTATCTCAGCAGGCGTCTTAAGATACATGTCCTGAGATAAGGCAACTCCATGCCTAAAAGGTAGGAAACATTTCTTGGAGTTATGCATAATGAAACATCTAAGCACAACACTAATGGAAGCTTCTTGAGATAGGCTCAAGATTCTTTTCTGGAAATCTCAGAGAACCTTGATTTTAAGAATGTGTCCAGCTTCTCCCAAGTCCATCATTTTGAATTGTGTAGACAACCATTCCCTTATGCTTGCCATCTACATAAAGTACTAGAAATACCGGCTTTTTCTGAATATAGGAGATTAAATGATAAAACTTCCCAAAATGGGAAGTTTTTTTAACTTCCAAACCTGACAAAGACGCATTTGGTTCATACGCCTAGCGTTAAAATGGCATCATTGCGCTTGATGGGAAAGAAGACGCATGAGGGGCATGCGTCTTCACCTAAGACGCATGAGTGGCATGCGTCCTCACCTAAAACGCCTTACCCTCATGCGTTTTCAACCTTGTTTATTAATCTAGGCAACCAGCTTCAGACATGCACAACATACAATTCAGATTCAAAATGTTCGTTGTAATATTGAGATTCAGCTTTAGACATGCACCTCTGATTTTTGGAAAGTTTGTTGAAATATTTGAGTAAGGTATGATTTTTAATCTATTTTGATGTATTTTAGAAGTTATTTACATTGTCATAATTGTAACTAGTTTGAATTTATTTGATAGTAAAATGTATTTATGAAACTAGGGTTTACTAATATGTTGAAAAATGTTAGAGTTTACGGAAGTATTATATTTACAAACAATACATTATTCGATAAATGTAGTGTTTAGAAACATGCTAATAATGGATTAATTGCAGGTTGCTGGTATTGGTATTGCTTATGACCCACTATATTCGAAAGTATACATTGTATTGAATTGGAGTATTTCATATGATGAATTAGTTATGATGATTTGTGAAAGGATGGGAGTAAATATGCATCAGCAGAAAATCTCAATAATATGGATACGTCTTGTAGTTTTGGAGAATGGATACACCTATGTAGGCATGCCACTTGATGAAGAATTCATGCAATATATGTTCAGTGATGGTGTTGAAACTGGTCAAGTTGAACTGATGATTGAGTTTGCAACGGTTACTCAAGAAGCATTCCAGGCAACCACTACTTATAAAGTAGGGACGTCTAAGAGGGACGAACATCTAGAGCAAGAGGATTTGGGGATGAGTCATGAATTAAATGTTGGAGGTATAAATTTGAGCTACAATTTTGATGGTGAAGACAACACATATTCTCCAGAGAATGAAGCAAATGATAGTGACATCATAGATTCTGGTGGCTTAGATCTATGTTGTCCTTTGTAGGTAGGGGATTCAGACAATTCTGAACATTTTAGTAATGAACCAGATAAAGATTCTTGTGATGATAAGATATTTGTTGTAGCCAAACCATATGCTCCGATAGTGCGTGGGGAACAATCTGTTCCACAGTATGTGCATACGAGACTCAAAGTATTTTTGGTCTGTACCCATTGAAGTTGGAGGGTATAGTGCACCTATTTTTATGGTAATAAAGAAAACACATGGTATTGGGATGATAGTAATCCAACACATATCGGCTTGGGCATAAAGTTTGATAGCAAGGTACATTTGAAGACTATTGTGACTTTGTGGCATATGGAAGTTGTGCGATAGTTCGTGGTTGTGGAAAGCAAAGGGAAAAGATGGGACATCGTATGCAGGTTGCCATATGGGTTGCAAGGACGAGCTAGGCAGACTGGGTTGAGATATAGTTGGGAGGTACGAGCAATATTGCGAAATAATGATGGAAGATGGGAAATAAGAACCTGGGTCAATGGGCACACTTGTCTTGGTCATCGAAATTGAAGGGAGCACGCTAACTTTACGTCAGCAATGATTACTTTGTGTGTTAGACATCAAATTTAAAATGATGTTGATTGCAAGTTGTCAGCCATGAAGAAACACGTGGAAGAAAAATACCATGTGGAATGTAGCTACAAAAAAGCCTGGTATGCTCGTTGAAGGCAATTGAGCTTGTATATGGCGGGTGGGCGGGCTCATTTAGAGAATTGCTCAAATATATGGTTAAATTGCAAAAGCAGAATGCTGGTACAGTTGTCCAGTGGTTCCATGATGAGAGATTGAGCTTCGGGATGAAGAAGATTTTCAAGTATGTATTGTGGGCATTTGGGCTAGGTCTATTCGCCTTTCAAACATGCAAACTAGTTTTAACTGTTGATGGGACACATCTAAGGGGAAGGTCGAAAGGTAAACTACTTATTGTTGGGGTTGTATACTAGAAAGCATGCTTTATGAGCTGCTTATGTATTAATAACCCTAAGAACTATCATTCTCTG
>JAYDZE010101265.1:0-24122 GCA_034509125.1 Monilaria moniliformis
AGCAAGCAGAAAACCCATAACTGCACCAGATCTGAATGCAACAATGAAAGCTTTCCCAACACCTTTTCTAGCTTCCAATGTTGTCCTTGCATTTGCATAGGTTGCAATTTTCATCCCAAGGAAACCAGAAATGACAGAGGTGATGGCACCAAGCAAGAAGGAAACTGTACTAAAGATAGCAGTTGCAAGAGCAGGCTTGCAAAGCTTTTCCTGGTCATAAGTACAGGGCCGGAAACTTGTGCTGAAACCCTCAACTGAACCGAGGAAGAGGAAGATGAGGATTGCGAAAGCAACCATGAAAATTCCCACATATTGGTACTCAGTAAACAAGAAAGATGTAGCACCTATAAAGCCAGAAATAATATCAGTCCCAGCTAAAGCAAATTTATCATGTTTAACTGAACAATAAGGAACTCAACAAAGTCAATTAAACAATTAGGTAGCCCAGAAAATTAAACAAAAATGCTTTGCCATGAAATAAGTTATCTTCTCAAGGAAAAAGGTAATCGAGAAAAAACTGCATAGAAGAACCCAGGAGCATAAGCTCCTCACATGCTCCAAGACAGGCATCACTATAAATATTCTACTTTTACTAATTATAAGAATAAGCCACTTGAATTTTTTACTTCATGTAAGACAATAAGAAGCCAACTCCCCCAGTTATCCCTAGAAGATGAGTGCAGCAATAGTATATTAATACAACCTTCCCAAGATCTTGGTACCATAGAGGAATATAAAATAAAACGCAGAGGCAATCACGTAAGAAAATCAGATCCGATTCAATTCTCAATGCCACCTCATATAAATACCAGCGATAGAGTAAAACCACAGCACACAAACCATAACTCGCCGAGCATGAAACCCTAAGATATAAATCCGCCGCCAAGAAAATAAATCATAATGAGAAAAGGTACCCAGAAATGTTCAATTTTTTTTTTGATAATATTAAAAGTAAAAGGATAAACCTCAAACCTCTATTAAACTATAAAACCCCTGTCGGTGATAATAAGCTTTGATCGAACTCTCAAGTTTCAAGCCAAATATGAAGCTTGAATTCAAGGGGTGAAAATATAATTTTGTAATTCCTTAGCAAATGGAAATTTGGCCATAAACAGAGTTCCTACAGTACATAATCTAATATCTTTAACTGTAAATATGCAAAAGAAGTGATTGTGGATACAAAATCACGTTTTCAGCTAAAACAATATCACTAACAAAAGTCTCAATAACAACTTAGTGGTAATCAAACATCTTATAAATCAACAACGCAATCATAAAAACCAAGAAAAGAACCCAACTTTCTACTAAGCAACAGCCTATTCTCCTACGCATTCATCTAGAAACCACAGTTAACAAAAATCCGGCTTCACTCAAATAAATTATTAGCCAAAAATGTTAAAAATAAATAAACTTCCACTATCCTCATAAGCTTATCAACACTCAGCAGCAAAAAAACAGAGCTCAACATCAAGTAGCAAGCAAGCAGAGACAACCGCGCACTCACACACAACGAAACACAAAAAAGCAACCAAAAGCAAAACACAGATCTAGGCGAATTCAACAGAGATCTGTAACAGCTCTAACCCTCAGAAATGGCGTTCTGGATCTCGGCGCACTTGGCGACGACGTTCTGGTCATTAATGCCTTCCTCCTCCTCAATCAAGTAGTCGCCACACCCATTCTTCCCGTTCTTCGCCACGACATCTCCGGCGCGGTCCGCCGAGACCTTGACTCGGGAGACGAAGAACCACTGCACGAGCGAGAAAATGATTCCGATGACGGCGCACACCGGAATCACGATCTCTGTCCCCAGATCTGACAGCAACGCCATTCTCTCTGGAACCCTAACTAGCTCGCCGGAATATACCGGGAGAATTAAATAAAAAAATAGGGGAAAAATTGAAAGAAAAAGAGCGGCGAGAGAATGAGAGTGACAGAAAGAGTCTCAGGAATTTGAGGAGGTTTTCGGGCAAGGCGGGTGAAGGATATTTATAGGATTATAAATCCTAGTAAAATTCTTGGTGTCGAGGGCACTGCTACTCTACCTGAAGGTGCAACCTAACTATGTACTCCTTCAGTATATTCCCAATAGGCAATAGGTCTTGTGTTAAACCTATTTTAGATTCGAAGATTAACAGAGTTAAGTATGTTAATTGATATAATTTAGATTTGGATATAGCAGTATGACGTGTATAATGTGATGTAAGTTTGTGCATAAGTATATTTTGGGTGAGAGAAAGAGGGTAATTATATCTACATGTAAATAAATATTTCATGGCACATTTTTGGCATAATTTTAATGCTATTTGGATCTGAAAATGTTACCCGTGCGGTGGATTTGATCGATCCGAAGATGTGACGCAAGATCCCAACTACTGATGATGATGATTGTCTCGTATCTTATATATATAATAATATGTTACATTTGTTGTCGATCTCTAGTACAAATGATAAACATTTAAATTGAGATAAGTATCGAATTTATACAAATATTCCATTGTATTTGAATTTTATTTGACAAAACTCACGAAATATAAACCATACTTCGTAACTTATAATCTTAATAGGTAATAACATTTCATCTAGATCTTGGTGTCTCCATCAAGATTTGATAAATATATTTCCTCTAATAAATTTGGAATATAATTGTAGTTTTTGTTTTTCCCACATTGGTACATGTTTAGCACTCAATCATAAAATTATTTATTTATATGGGTATCTTGTAAAATAATTATAGTTTATTAGTGGTTGTTTATGCAAAATAACCCGACATGCGACAATTGATATGTACAAAAAGACCTTACTTTAGAAAAGAGTTGTTATCCCCTGAAAAAAGGAAAAATAAAATAAAAAAGTTGTTATATTATTTGCATAAGATAAACTCATCCATATTGGCATGTCAGCGATGACAAATCTCTCTAAGTTACGATTAAAATGATCATGTTCAAGGGAAATGTCAAAATACATCGTAACCTCTTGACTCTTAAAAATATCTTGTAAGATCTTATAATTTTATTTAAATATTATATAAGGATTTTTGAAAATATTATACACGTAGGGTAGGACGAGCTCAGTGTTGGAAAGAAAACAAATATTGTTAGAGAATAATTAGGGATTTCCAAATCCAGTAGATAGTATCAAATATTATAGTTTTTGATCTTTATCTTTATTTCCATGTACGACTCTTGAGTCCTATAAAGAGGTTAGAAAGCTGTAAATCAAATTCATTCAATAATATAAAGTTTTTGTCAACCCTATTTTCTCCCTTCAATTTCCGTCTCCAACTATGATTCAAATCCATGTTTCGACAACCTTTGTTGATATGGTTCTTGTCCATTTTCCATCTAAAGTAGAACTGACTTTAAGTACGAAAACTGCTAAGTTTATTACTGATACACGAAAGATTTCTATTTTCCCTTCCCCCCAAACAGGCAAATGACAAAGAAGGTAGAAATAGTATATAGAAGATAGATATCTTTCTATCCTTGGAAATAAAGATTCAGTTACTTTTTCTTTCTATTATGTGTTCCTCTGTTATTACTCGACTAATTCTTCTTTACAATGATCTAAGTGTGCATTGCTTGTTTACTGCAAGGACCAACATATTTTTCATTTTCTAGACTACACAGGGAGTCTCGGTAAGAATTTTGTTTGAATGATTTCACCAGGGAGAGTTCAACTCGGGAAAGTCGAGTGTCATCAATGCTCTTCTTGGGCAAAGATACTTAAGGATGGGGTTGTTCCTACAACTAACGAGATCACTTTTCTACGCTGTAATGAATCAGAATTTAGCGAGCAGCGGTGTGAAAAGCATCCTGATGGTCAATACATATGCTATATACCTGCTCCAATCCTGAAAGAAGTGAGTTCCTCTTAGCTCAGGAGTGTCTCAGGAGAAAAAAAACTTTTTGTCTTATAGAAGAGTGATCTGTGCAGTGTGGAAGGATTCACTTCAAATGTTGTTTCACACTCACTATATGCCCTCAGTTTTTAGCAATGAGCCTTTACTGTCCATTGAAATGTGTTCTGGTAGTAAAAGTTTCTTTGCAGTGCAATAGGTCTGGGGTTGAACAATTGGTGTTTTGAACATGGTATTATCTGCAGTAACTAGTTTTTTTTTTTTCATTTCACTAGATATGATTTCGTAGAATTTTGAGTCCAACTGTCCTTTATTTTCTTATTATCTTCATTGCTACATCAGTCCTAATTGTCAGCCTTTCATGCAAACCTAAAACACCAAGATGACTTCCTAAATTGTTAATTTAATTGGGATTCATTGTTTTGAGGAAGGGTAAACAGTTTTCATCCTTCTACTGTTTCTTCTCCATCTGGACATTTGTGTTGGTCTGATTTTGGTCCCCAAATTCTAAATGTCTTCCAAACCTGTCTCAACTATCAGGCTTGATATTCCTTTTTGTCCCCCTCCGAGCAGATGGTCATCGTTGATACTCCTGGAACAAATGTGATTCTGCAAAGGCACCAACGGCTCACTAAGGAATTTGTGCCTCGTGCAGATTTGCTCATTTTTGTCATGTCAGCTGACCGACCATTGACTGAGAGTGAGGTATGAACTATTTGCTGCTGCTCATGTAATCCTGCATTTTGGGACCTTTTTTACGCTCTTTATTTTCTATAATTTCTTGATAAGTATAGTGAATACATCAGCTCACTTTAGCTTGTGACACTCTCTAAAACTCTTGGGCTATGTTTGTGTTGTTGCTATCTCAACTCAATAAATCATAGTATTAGATGCTCATATTACTTTATATCCCCTGAAATACTTCATGTTGAGTATGTGGCACAGAGTTAGTCGTCAGCCGTCTTACCAGCCCTGAAATTGTTCTGTTTCTCTTTTCCATGTGAAAATAATGGTTTTCAATATGCAACTTTGGTGCCTTCCCTGAAATATTACATGCTATCATCTATTTTATACTTTCGGCACCTTTACTTTCTTTAGATCGCTTTCCAGTTGTGTTAATTCCAAATGTCCAATTATTATGAAGTACCTTCTTTGCAGTAATTCCTTTTTGTAGGTTGCTTTTCCTAATATTGTTTTCTCATGTTTCTGTAGGTTGCTTTTCTTCGCCTCTCTTCACCTCTCTCTGCCCTCCTAATATTGTTTTCTCATGTTTCTGTAGGTTGCTTTTCTTCGCTATATTCAACAATGGAAGAAAAAAAAAATGTTTTTGTGCTAAATAAGTCTGACCTTTATCGTAGTGCAGATGAGGTTTGAGCTATTATCTACTATTCAATCTTCTATATGTACACTTATTGTGGGGCAAGAGAGGGCACTTTTTAAAAAATCTTTAGGAACTCCTTAGTCAGTTTCTATTCTTTCAATGCTGCTTGAGGAAGCTTTAGTGTTCATCAAGGAAAACATACAGATTATGCTGAATGCTGATCATGTCACGTTATATCCTGTATCTGCGCGGAGTACTCTTGAAGCAAAACTTTCTGCTCTTTGTGGTCTTGAACAGCAAAAACAATTATCGAATACTCCATATCCAGGGGCCAACAACTTTTCCAGTCTTGAAAAGTATCTATTTAGCTTTTTGGACACTATGGGATTACAACAATAAAGCTGAAGCTGGAAACGCCAGTTAAGATTACTGAACGGCTGTTATCTGCTTGTCAAAAACTTGTGAACGAGGAACGCCAGAAAGCTGAAGAGGACTTGGTGTTTGTGAATGATCTTCTAAGCAGTGTAGAAGAGTATGAATTGAAGATGGAAAGTCAGAGCATTTCTTGGAAGAAACAAATTTTATCTCTGGTATAATCCATGTGAACCATACATCTCTTTTATATGATTATGATTTTTCACATGCTTATGATATTGTTGGTGGACAAAACAAATGCAGATTGATAATGCACAGGCGCGTGCAATCAAACTTGCGGAGTGTACTCTGCAATTATCAAATGTTGACCTTGTTGCGTCATTTGTTCTCAGTGGAGATAAATCTGCCAAGATGTCAGCGACCTTAAGTCTTCGGAGTTAAATTATTGACCCTGCTGCCTCAGAAGCTGAAGTGAGTAAATGGTTTTGTTATTTGTAATCATGTTGGCCGAATTCTCTATTATAAGTTCTATCAGTTCATCCCTCCACATTTTCTTCCTGCCTAAATAGAGATGCAAGATTTTGATATTTCGAGTTTGTGTTACTTTAAGTCATATTATCACTTAAAATGGTTCCTGGTTAGTAATGTGACTAAGCTGTGGGGTTTAGTACCAGGTTGGTCTGAGTCATGATTAATTGTACTAAAATAATAGGAAGATGCAAAGACCTATTGCCTGTTAGCTAATAGAATGTCTTTCTGGACTTAAATTGGATATCTTGTTATAAACATTTAAATATAATGCCAAACCTATTCAAATTTTTTCTATAACTATGATTGAATGGTTGGTGAACCTTCTAACTTGTAAACAATAAGTTGCTGAATTATATGTGATTATATCAAAGTTCTGCAGATATTTTATTGTCAATGTTTCTTTCTCTATTATTCTATTAGTTATAGAAACATGCCCAATATCAAAGGTGCTGTGCCATTTGATAGTGGTAAGGTAACTTGCACAGCCAATCCTTTTTCTCTTCCCCTTAAGCAAGGAAACAACAATACAGTTACTTGTCATAGGGAGTCTTCCGCTTCTAGACTTTTGCCAGTTCAAGACTTAATGGCTTCTATCTGAAGCATGCAGTAGGACTATGTTCCTATTAGCTTTCACTCTTGTTTATCTTTTACATGGTAGCCATACCATCATATACATCTTTGTTCTGAAACAAATTGTTGGCATCCAGAAACTGCTTGGGGAGTATGCTATGTGGTTAGAGTCAAGCAATGTCCGCAAAGGAAATCTATACAAAGAATCATTTGAGAATCGCTGGCCTTCAGTTTCGCCGTCTACCTCCAGCTGGAGGCCAGTGAGCTGGTAAGGACGAAGCATGAACTAGGTAGAGCAGTTATTAGAGATTTTAGTGTAGCTGCTGCTTCTAAACTCTTTGAACAAGAGATTCGTGATGTGCTAGGTTCTGGAGAAGCTTTTTAGATTGTAACCACGGAACTCATTTTGGTACAAAGACAAAGCACATTGTGATTCTATAAAGCATGTTGGTTAACTAATTTGGTACATATATGGGGCAAGCAGAAAATGTGGCTTATTTTGATGACTGAGTCTAATAATGCTACTATGTTCCCGTTCTCTGATTTAAAGCTGTTGGGTACTTTCGGCGGATAGGGGGCAGCTGGCCTGTCCGCATCACTTTTGACATCTGTTTTGCCCACCACTCAAGAAGATCTTCTCGCTTTAGGCCTTTGCTCTGCCGGAGGGTATGTAAATAATAAATTTATTTTTTATCATGGTTTTTCAGGATTATGCGTGGTTTGCTTTAACATTAATAGAGGCAATAACAATGAGAACTGATTTGGACCTCAACATTCTTAAACTAATTAAATACTGTTCGAATGCAACAGGGGCTGGCTTGGCTTAGGTTTTTCCTTGACTAGTGCAGAACAACTGCTGAACTATGTATTTGCTAGCACATTGACTCTCTTTCATTCCATATTTCTTGTTTGGAATGCTACATTTCAACACTTTGCGAAAATTGTCTTCAGACATAGATTAGCTTATTATTATTAAAAAAATGAAAACTATGTGAGATCCTGGGTTCAATCCTGTCATTTTTAATGAGAATAGGAAAATTTAAATCCAATAGGAATTTGAGTATTTTACATTTCTGTTTGGTGTATGCCTGTGCAGTAGGTAGTAACTACAGTGAATTGAGAATTGAGGCAAGAATGGATATAATTGTTTCCTTAAGGTTTCTACCATATGGTGGCTGTTGGCGGTTTCAAATTTCCCAAGCCGGAGGCGACAGGTGGTGGACAAAGTGTAGAGAACTGCTAACGCCTTAGCTCGTGAGCTCGAAGAAGCAATGCAGAAGGACCTCGTGGAAGCCATGAACAGTTTATTGAACTTTGTAACACTTATTGGTAAACCATACAGAGAAGCGGCACAGCATCGGTTGAATAAACTGTTGGAAACTCAGGATGAGGTAGCAGCAATACAGAAAAAACTTGAAACATTACAAATTGAAATCCGGAAGTTTCATGTGCCAAGGAACTTTTGTTAATTGTTATAGAGTTATGGTTTGTGATGAGGAATAATAAGATGATTCTGTGATGGGAATATTTTAGAAAAAAAAGTATATTTTAGTTTTTGTTTGATGATTGATAGAGATTGTTTCCTGCTATTTATATGTGATGAATTGAAATTGGTATTTCCACACTGGTGTTTGCTATGTCTTTGAATTTGTAAAATGTTTTGTTTATTTCTCTATAAAAAACTAATTATTCATAATATTATGTATGATTTTTATCATACATAAAATTGCCGTAGCTGTTTTCAAGAAAAAGGTCTCTGTACGTGGAGGAAGAGATAAAACATACAGGTTTGTGTCGATCCAATTTGATCAATTTAACTATTAGGTGTAAACAAAAAAATTCAGCTTCATTCAGCTTTGTGAATACAAAAGCTAAAATGTAAGTGAAGAACTGATCACAGGAAGTTCTCACACATGGTGGGAATGTGTTACGAGTTAAAGTTTATCAGATGGGTCCAAATTTAGATACAAGTACAATCAAACATTATTATATCTATAACTTTTCATGCATGAATGCAGATTTTGACATCTTCGCGATCTCATATTAAGACTCTCCCCTTTACATATACATCACTAAGTTTGAATTTTAACTTAAATATTAATTCATTTTATGAAATTTTCCCCGGCAAAATGATTATACACATTTTTTTTTATGTCAGCACATTTATATAAGAACATCAACAATGGATAAAGAAGGCGCCCGGCCACATTGGAGGGGAGTCTCGTCCAATCGCGTGGCACGTGCTGTACAAGCGATGGTAACGCGCATGGAGTCCGAAAGAGGCTATATATTTTTTTCTTCTTCTTTTTACCTTTTGATAACGACACTTTTTTCGATATTTTTATCTAATCTCCTCCTATAAATACCCCACTTGTTTCCCACTACATTCTCGCCTCAACGTCATCATCTTCTACAATTCCTTATCATTTTTCTTCCAAATTCTCTCATTATTCTCAATTTCTCCTAATTTCTTATTCTATTTCCACTATGTCGGATTCTAACAAATAATTCAAACAGTGGTTTATAACACAAGGCTTTGATCCAAACAATCTATCCTATGTGGAATGCCTTCTCAACCGGCACACTCCTCTGTTAGGGTTTGTATACTCTAAAACATGACTTTAGCTGTTTACCCTATTTCCCATATTTATGAGAAGAAAATAATTATGTCACATGGTTTGCCATTTACATTATGGATGTTTATATATAAGCATATAATTATAAATTGAGCAAACAAGTCCTCCTTCTACATTATAGACTAAATGGTGAATTCATGACCACAAAAGATCTTTCAATCGGTTCCTCGTAGAAGAAAATCAAGTTCACAATCTAGATAGCTACGGACAATCTATTATAAAAGGTTGTAGTGCCAATCCAAGGTTTGCGCCAATCTTGGCCAACTAATGACACCGGTGTGGTATATGACTGAAATGTATTACAGTGAGATATGTACTTCAATGTTATGTAAATGAAGTACAATGTTGCAGCGATTGTTTATTTTTTAAACTATATATATAACAATGAGTATAAGATTTTGGTTATGCACTACTTTGATATATCATTAGGTGCCGACTTTTCGTAATCCAAGAAAATTCTTGATATGTTGGACAGTGGTATACGAAACGGTCCCTCCGTAATTAGTCATCCATAATATCAAGTACTGAACTTTTATATTTGAAAAAGTTTTCAGGAGGGATTTCTAAAGTAGGTGTCGGTTGATAGAGGAATTTTTTTATCATAATTTCCAGTATGAATATTGCGTTTAGCGGTGCTAATATTGTTATTATATAGATTCATGTCTCGGGAGGACTCGAGTTGATAATATCCCAAAAAGGTATTCAAAAATAGTTTTATTATACATAAATACGGCCAACTTGAAATTTATTACAAAGTATAATAAATAATGTTTTAAACTAGACCACTCTGGAAAAATAAATTAATTAATTAAGATAGCATCAAACTTAAATTAATTATTGGATATTATAAATCTTAAACATGAAAAATAAATGAATTAAAAAGGAGCAATTTCGTAATATAGATCAGGACGAACAATACAATATTAATTATACAGTTGAATCAAATTATATTAATGGACTTAATTTAAGTTGAGCTCAACTTAAAGTATGACTCCTATTGGAATTCTTAACCTAGCCCCCAATCTTTATAAATAAGGGATGTTGGACAAAAATCACAAGCATATACAATACACGATAAAATTGTCACCCCTTGTATTGCTCTGTGTGATTTTTTTTCCACACTCCATTTATTAAGCTTTGAGGATTATTGCCCACATAATATTCAAACTATAGGAGAGAATATGCCAGAAGATTCTAAGGTTGAATTGCTGTGGAGGAGTGGTGGGAGTTGCAATCAATATAATACACTAATCAACAAGAAGAATTTGCAAAATAAGATAAATATCTGAACTCTAGGAGCATGTGAATTAAATTTGAATATCATCTTATGAGATCTTAGGCACTCGAAATTCTTCAATGAACCCCAACAATTGGTATCAGACCCTGTTCATATGCTCTAATGCTTAGATTTCATTTTTTTTCTTTTAATATGCTTGTTGCATGTTCTAAATTTGATATAGGATTGTAGACTTAATTTCTGCAATCTATCTGATTTATTGTACTTGAATGCATTCAAATTTACCTGGTTTATGACATGAATTATAAACCCACGAGGATTGATCGTGGCAGACTATGATATTACTTTTGCTTAATTGTAATTCATGTAAATGGATGATAAAATAAAACGAAGAACACGAAAAATGAAGAACGGAGGTCGGGGACCAAGCGACTTGTCGTGGAGCTCTCCCCTGACAGTCCACCTATCGCACGGGTAATAGGGTTGCATGCGAACAGATGGCAGGCCGGGCGATCCATGCGCAGGGTGTCGATGGGCACAACACATGGCATGCAGGCGCTAGGTGTTAATAGAAAAGGTGAGGTAGCACGCAAGCGCAGGCTGCGTTTTTCTCCCCTCGGCCGACAGCGCCGGGGCGCTCGCATGGAAGCTACAATTGGGACGTGCGCAAGGCGCCGAGGATCGATGAGCATTGGGCGAGGCTTGGGTGAAGCCCTTGACAGCACTCGGATGGGATGCATCGGCGTCCCACAGCGACAAGCGTGCGGGTCATAGAGCGCGAGGCGCAAGCGGAGGTCGACGGCAGGGCGTACGATGCCCAACAACTTTCTACAGTGTCCCACGAGGGACGTCAGGCAACTGGGTGGGGGTCGGGCACTAGCGCCTAACGACTCTCGGGACCCGGCAACTGTGGGACCCGTTGACGGGCCACGTCCCTAGGCAGCGTCCCTCAAATATCACGACAGTAGGGCGAAGGGCGCGCAAACGTGGGGGCAAACGAGGCTTGGTGCAGAAGGGGTGATGAGGTTAGCGCGTCGACGATGTCCTTCGGTAGGGCGACGGATGACACGGATAGCGTTAGCGTCAACAGCCTTTGGCACACGATGACATATGCGCGCGAGACCCGGTGGGGCTGCTCGACATTGGGAGCCGAAGGGGTTGGGCGGCAGCGCTCAGCAGCTCCCGAAGGCAGACAACAGTTCACAGCGGTGACGGCTGTATGAAGTTTGGTTTGTGGATAGGTTTGATGAACCCTATCTCAAATCTAACAAAATTATCAAATCTAATTTGTTTAGATTTGATAAGATTTGAATAAGATTAGCTAGATTTATCCAAATCAAACCTAATCTCATTAGATTTCAGATATAGTTTGTATATTATTTTATAATTATCCTCTTGCATAATGTTTTGCCATGTAATGAGTTGTAATTATCTTATTTATTTGGTAATTTTTTCCTTGTTTAAGTGGACTATCAACCATATCTTTCTATTTGATAATATGTGCAAAAATCATATTCTAAAAAATGGCTAACTGATAGTTATAATTATATTTATTTCTCCGAGAAATTTAATATGGAATTATATATGTTCTCCATAAATTGATTTATTTGTGAAGTAATTTTTTTATGATCTCCGACCACCTTAGTGGAAGCTTGATCTTTGAGAAATTATAAGCTCACATGAATTGAACTTTAGATGATAGCTGTAGAATTTATTTGTGGCGGTGTGACCTCTCCTAAGAGGAGTACTAAACTAAAAATAAATTATTGGTGCTAACTTTTTGGTATAACTTAGGCATGATTTGACAGCCATGCTACCCTATTAGTTTCTAGTCTATCTATCAAATTGTGTGACCAAAAAACTTATTTTTGCTAGGATCGGTATCAATCACCCTTGTGACGTGTTGTGTTATAGTATAACTGTTGTGTAATGTATTTAATTGTTTCGTGTTTTTTGCAATTAAATTGTGTTAAGTATGTTTATGTGAGAACGTGTTTGAGGAATGCGTGGTTTAATTTTTCTACTCAGCTTGTTCGATATGTCGTTTTATTCTACTCTATCTTTTGATGACAAAACTCTTAGATTTTATAACTGGCTGGAGGATATGCCTCAAACACACATAGTCGAATCATGCTTAGCGACCATTTCTATTCATTCGTGAGTAGTGGATATGGGATTCACTGGTCATGTTTGTTTTGATTCCCCCGTGCTTTGAGAAGCAAGGAGACTACATGAATGTGGGGATACTATCCGTCTGGGTAATGCTACTATTGTAGCAACTATTGAAATGGAAGTTTTGTGTCTGTATTTTGATGCAGACAAAATTTTATTTAGAAAAAATTAATTTTAGTTTCTAAACTTCTTATAGATGGATACTCGATTTCTCTTGATGATGTTTGTATTATCAGAATAAAGTAATTTGATTACTTTCTCGGGCATAAGGAGAAACAATCAGTATACTATGAGGAATGCACAATACCAAAACGAGTCAAATAACTTGTCAACTACCTCTAGAAAGAGGAGATCTTCTAGTGATTCGATGAATAATACATACTCATGGCACCTAAGGCTTGGACATTCAAACCTTAGGAGGATTCAAAGCTTGGTGGATTTAGGTCCACTTGAGGTACTACAAGTAGAGTCCTCTGAAACTTGAAAATCTTGTTTGAAGGGTAAGATGACCAAGAGACCTTTTAAGGTCAAAGGGAAATAGGGCTAAGGAAGTAATAGAGCTCATTTAGTCTGATTTATGTGGTTCAATGTCTACTCAGACTCAAGATGGGAATGTGTATTACATCACTTATATCTATGACTATACCAATTATGGATATGTCTATTTGATGCGCCACAAGTTAGAATCTTTTGAGAAATTCAAGGAATTCCAGACACTTGTGAAGACGCTTATGGAAAAGACTATCAAGTATCTACGATCTAATCGTGGAGATGAGTAATTCAGTCAGGAGTTCTTGAGCTACTTATCAGGAGTTCTCGATATGGTTCGGTCTATGATGAGTTATGCTCAATTGCCTGTTTCATTTTGGGGACAACCACTGTAAAGAACGGCCTACACGTTGAGCAACTTACCATTTAAGTTCGTACCTGCAACACCACATGAGTTATGGATTGGACGTAAGTCTAATCTATTCATCTCAAGGTGTGGGGTTGCCAAACACATGCGTTGGAGAAAGATCCCAACAAGTTGAGATCATGTACTTATGCATGTCTGTTTGTAGAGTATCTATAACGAAGATGTACGAATTCTGTAGTTTTCGTGATAAAAAAATATTTGTTAGCACAATGCTAACTTCTTAGAAAAGGCCTATGTAAAAAACAATAAACCCACAAGTGTTTTGATCAAAACACCTGCCTAAGATGAAACACCACACAACACAGATACACCATCCACATCAATTTCTGTATCACAAGTATTAGAGCCATGTCGTAGTGAGAGGATTGTGCGATAACCCGATAGATTCATAGGCTTAGGAGAGTCATTTGACTCGATGTCAGGCCTGGATAAATTATATCCCTGAAACTATAACGAGGTTATGCATGACCCAAATAGTCGTTCTTGCGAAGATACAATGTTATTTAAGTTTAAATCCATGCTAGATAAAGAGGTCTACAATGTTTTGGTCCTACCTGAAGGCTGTAAGGCAATACAGAGTAAATGAGTCTACAAGCGTAAGAGAGGACCTGACGGTTGAGTAGTCGTCTTTAAAGCGAGGCTATTAGGAAAATGGTTATACTCAAATGGAAGGTATCGATTACGATAAGACATTTTCGCCTGTTGCCATGCTCAAGTCGATTCTTATCCTATTGGCGATAACATCCTATATAGATTGTGAAGTTTGGCAGATGGACGTCAAGACAACTCTCCTTAATTAAAGTCTTGAGAAGACCATCTACATGGAACAACCTGAATGATTCAGGGTAAAAGACAACTCAAAATGTTAAGTCCTATGGATTTAATTAACGCCCTGATGAAAGTTGCGTGTACAATAAATGTAATGGATATTTTGTGGTGTTCTTGGTATTCTACGTAGATGACATCTTATTGGTTGGAAACGACATAAATGTGTTGTCAGACATTAGAGCATGCTTATCAAGTCATTTTGATATGAATGATATGGGAGAAGCATGACACATCCTTGGGATCAAGGTGATTCGTGATCGCAAGAAAATGATATTGTGCCTATCTCAAGAACCATACATCGATATAGTGCTTAGATTCTTTAACATGAAGAATTCTAAGAAAGGATTTGGACTTTTTTGGCATGTAATACATTATCTAAGGATATGTGTCCTAAGACACCTAGTGAGATAGAGGAGATAAGACGAGTTATATACGCTTCGACAGTTGGAAGTCTTATGTATGCTATGATGTGCACTAGACCCAATATCTGTTTTGACGTGGGCATGGTAGCAAGATATCAGTCGAACCCAGGTCAAGAACATTAGACTACGGTAAAGAATATACTCAAGTACATGAAAATGACTAAGGAGTATAGTTGATTTACTGGGCAGACAAGTTGTGCCCATTGGAGTATACTGATTCAGATTTCCAAACTGATAGGGATTCGATGAAATATACCTTTGGATATGTGTTCATCTTGAGAGATAGATCTGTGATATGGAGGAGTGTCAAGTAGAAATGCATCGAGACTTCACCATCTAAGCTGAATATGTAGCTGCTTCAGAAGCTGCTAAGGAAGCTGTTTGACTCCGGAACTTCCTAATGGATCTAAATGTGATTCAGAATATGCCAAGTAATATTACAATCTATTGTGATGACTCAGTTGCGGTGGCGAATTCAAAAAATCACGGGCGAACAAGGCTAGTAAGCACATAGAGATGAGATATCATATCGTTAGAGATAAAGTACGGAGATGGGACATTGAAGTAACGAAGATTGCATTAGGGCACACCCTGACAGATCATTTCACTAATAGCTTTCAAGGTGGGACGTTCAACCGTCATGTGGAAGCGATGGGTGTGAGATGCATCAAGAAACTACTTTGAGTATAAGTGGGAGAATAAGCAGTTTTTCATTTATTTGATTTATACTCGAAAGCATGTTTTGAGTATAAGTGGATGATTGTTAGGGTCTGTATAATGAAAAGTATGATTTGAGTTATTTTGTATTGTAAAACCTTATTTCTCCATATTTATGAGAAGAAAATAATTATGTCGTGTGGTTTGCCTTTTATATTATGAATGTTTATTTATAAGCATATGATTATAAATTGAGCAAACAAGTCATCTTTCTGCATTATAAACTGAATGGTGGATTCATGATCATAGAAGATCTTTCAGTCGGTTCCTTGTAAAAGAAAATTAAGTTCACAACTTAGATAAACATGGACAATCTATTGTGAAAGGTTACAATGTCGATCCAAGGTTCACGCATAACTAAGCTTGTTGGAGTTGTATACTATAAAGCATGCTTTACGATATATTAATAACTCTAAGAACTACTATTCTCCGACACTTGTGAAGAGATATTATTGTTACATGGTTTGCCTTTTATAATATGATGATTATATTGTGAGCAAATATAATTTGTGATTATAATTGTGCAAGCAAGTCTAGGTTTTCTGCAATGTAAACTGAATGGTGGTCATGTTATCACTAAAGGTCTCTTAGTCGTTGCTTTGCGGAAGAAAATTAAATTTCATAACCTATATAGACTTGGACGATATCGTGAAAGGTTTCAGAGTCAGTCCGAAAGTATCCTAACCTTGGGAGACTAATGACACTGGTGTGGTATAGCACTGAAGGATTCACGTTGAGATAAGTCTTTCTTGCTGATTAGTGAAAGAAGAGATCTCAATGATTATTTATTTCTTAAGCTTTATTTATAACATTGAGCATACAATATTGGTTATGAACTACTTTGATTTATCAAAAGGTGCTAGTTTTTTGTAACCCAACAATCCTGATATATTGGGTAGTGATCATCAATATCTAGTGGTGCTAGAATTGTTATTACATTGAATCGTGTCTTGGAAAACTAGGTTGCATATACCCCCAAGAGGTGTTTGAGAAAATGAATTTATTATACGAACTCGGCTATTTGGAATTTATTCCAGTATGATAAATGATGTTTTTGAACTAGACCACTCTTTATAACATATATTAATTAATTAAAGTCAGCAATAGGTTTAAATTAATTAATGAATATTAGAATCTTAAACACGAGAAATAAATTAATTAAAAAGGAAGTCCAGATTATTTGTAATTTTGATTTGGACGGATAAGTTAATATTAATTTCTATAGTGGTCCAAATTAATATTCTATTGGACTTGAATTAAATTGAGGCTCAATTTAATTAGTTTAGGCCCAACAGGGAGGCACAATCCAAATTTACTTGGATCACTAGCCTAGCACATCACATATTCTATAAATAAGAGAGTGAAGAATTAAATCAGGGTACATTAACAGAGAATCACGCTCTTCACGTGAATTATTTTTGTGTTCTTTCTCCCTGTTTCTTTCTCCACTATAGCTTATAGGTTTGACAGAAGGTAGTTCACCCTACATTCAAACTTGAATTTAGGTAATAGGCTAGACGATTCAAGATAGAATATTGGAGGAGTGGTGGGAGTTGCAAGCTTTCATCTACAAACAGAAGATCTGCAATTAATGGTAAGATTTGAACCCTTAGATATCATCATTTAGGATTTCGAATCAACTAATTGTTAATTTTCATTCTAGGTAGATTTAATTTGAATTGCATGAAAATTAAATTCTAAATATCATCCTATTGGATCATGGATTTTGGGAAATTCTCATCGATCTCCCCATCATAGCCAACTAATGACATTGGTGTGGTATATCACTGAAATGGATTACAATTAGATACGTACTTTGATACTGTGTAAATGAAGTACAAGGTCTCGACGATAGTTTATTTCTTAATCTACATATATAACATCGAGTATACGGTTTTCGTTATGCACTGCTTTGATATATTAATCGGTGCATGTTTTTCGTGACCCAAGAAATTTCTGATATGTTGGGCAATAATAATTAATACCTATATGTGCTAGTATTGTTATTATATAGAATCATGTTGATGGGGATTTAATTCCAATGATGGAATTTCCATACTCCAGGATCTTTCCAAATTAATATAGAAAAATTAAATGAAACAAATTCATTTATATCTGCTATCTAGAATGCAAATTGAGCACATAATTTAGAAAATAAATCCTAAATTATGATACTTCAGATCTGAATACTTACTGAACTTGATCTCCAAAGATCAGCAGATTGCTAGCGCATTCTCCACGTATATATCTTGAATATCTACCTCAGATCTTCTAACTCATTCCCAATTCTAGGTTTGAATATTTGTGTGGAAAATAGCTATCAAACCTGTAGGACTAGAACAGAAGAAAATAAAATACTGCAAAGATAACTGCAATAGCGAACGTGATTAAATTATTTTCGTCTTCTTCTTCTCTCCTATTTGTAGAATATGTATTGGCTAGGTTAGGGATTCAAGAAAATTTGAACTGGGCCTCCCTATTGGGCTTTTTACTAATTAAATTGAGCCCCAATTTATTACAAGCTCAATGAAATATTTATTTGGACCACTTTAGAAATTAATATTAACTTACCCGTCCAAATTCAAATTACGAATACTCTGGGTTTCCTTTCAATTAATTTATTTCTTGTGTTTAAGATTCTAATATCCATTAATTAATTTAAGCCTACTGCTGGCTTTAATTAATTAATATCTTTTACCAAAAGTGGTGTAGTTTAAAAGCTTTATTCATTATACTTTGGAATAAACCGGTTGGACTTTTGTATAATAAAACATATTCTGAACTCCTCTTGGGGATATTATCAACACAGACTCTGCGGACACGATTCAATGCAACAAAAATCCTATCACCGCTAAATATTAATTACCACTATCCAAAATACCGAGATTCTTGGGTTACGAAAAACCTGCACTTTTTGATAAGTTAAAGCAGTGCATAACTAATACCGTATGCTCAATGTTATATACCAAGATTAAAAAATAAATAATTACTGAGATATCTTCTTTCAGTAATCAGCAAGAAAGACTTATTTCAATGTGAATCCATTCAGTGTTATACCACACTAGTGTCATTTGTTTACCAAAGTTAATAAATATTTGGACTGACACTGCAACCTTTCACGATAGATCGTCTTAGTCTATCTAGGTTGTGAAACTTAATTTTTTTCTACAAGACACCAAATGAGAGACCTTTAGTGATGACCTAACCATCATTATGTATACAATGCAGAAGACCTAGACTTCCTTGCTTAATAAATAATCACATATTATATTTGCTAATAATATAATCACCAGATTATGAAAGGGCAAGCCATGCAACAATAATATCTCTTCACAAGAGCCAGACTTAGGGTTATTAATACATAAGAAGCTCGTAAAGCATGCTTTCTAGTATACAACCTCAACAGGTGTCTCGGGAGAACCTGAGTTGATATTATCCCCAAGAGGTGTTTGAAAAATCTTTTATTATACAGATGCCCGACCGTCTTGGAATTAAATCCAAAGTATAATAAATAATATTTTGAATTGGACCACTACAGGAAAAGAGATTAATTATTTAAAGCTAGCAGTAAGCTTAAATTAATTAATGGATATTGAAAATCTTAAATATGAAAAATAAATAAATTAAAAAGAAATCACATTCATAATATGGATTAACACGGGCAGTGCAATATTTAAAATTCTATAGGAATCAATTAATATTAATCGACTTAATTTAAATTGGGCTCAACTTAAAGAATTAAGGACACTGAGAGGAAGAGAGTTGGACGATAATCATGAGCATATACAACACAAGAGAAAATCATCCCCATTTGTATTGCTCTGTGTGATTTTTGTTCCACACCACAATTATTAAAGTTGGAGGATTATTGCTGATACAATATCCAGTCTATAAGAGGGAATGAGCCGAAAGATTTTGAGGTTGAATTGTTGTTGAGTAGTTATTAGAGTTGCAAGCAATCTACTATACTAATCAACAAGAAGAATTTGCAAAATAAGGTAAATATCTTAACTCTAGCAACATGCGTAGGAATCTGTTATTTGCTTTCTGCTACCTGTCTAAATATGTTCTAAGTATATTTAATTAGATTGTGTGAATTAAATTTGAATATCATCCTATGATATCTTAATCAGTTGGAAATTCTTTAATGAATCCCAACATCCTCATATCCTTTCCAAGACTTGTCGTCTCCATGCGGTCTCGACAACATCCAACTTACATATCAAGTGGAGATTCCTACGTGCGATGTACGAGTTTCATACACCGCGGAGAAAATAATGCAAATCTTCCAAGGCTATGTGGATATCAGCAGAGATCCAATCATTAATAAAAACAAGGGCTTTTTTGGGTGAAAATTACTGAGAGGTACAATAAGGTAGGCCTAAAAGCGCCCCTCAGTGCAAGTCTCATATGGTTCGAGACCATTTTGACAGGGTAAACCCAAAAATCTAAAAAATATACACCCTTTACAAAAACTTAGAGTCACAATAGAGGAGAGACGCAATTGAGACGGATATTCTAAAAGAGTCAATGACCACCTATTAGGATAGGAACAAGAAGCCTTTTAAGTACATGAAGACTTGGGAGAAGGATTGCTATTGTGAAAAGTGGGTGGACAGCGGAGAAGTGACCAGATCGAAGAGAACAAATCACAGCTCTGACGACCAATTCTCCAACAGCGGCGAAGCCAACACCATTTCAAGCGACGACGCGAGAGGAAGCATTCGTATGGAGCCGAATATGAGCCAACTGATTGGACAAAAGATGGCTAAGTGCAAGATGAAGGGGAAGACATCGACTATAAGCAGTGTGGCAGAGGACAATCTAATAGGTATTCAAGCAGCACTTGAAAACGCGAACAAGTCAGCGTTATGGAATTAGTATTATAAAGCCTACAATAAAAACACGTCTCGGACGACCGAGTGGAAATTGCAAAAGCACCTCGAGTTTCTGAAAGATCTCGATGAGAAATTGAGACTCTAGCAATGTAGTTATAGTTTTTTATTTCAATTATGTAAGTTTTATTTCAATTATATAATTTTTTTAATTTTAATAAAATTTATAGTTTTGAATTATTTGCATATGAGAATATATAAATATACACAATTAGAAATTACATGAAATAAGAAGAAAAAAAAAGATAAGATCCATGAATAGTGTTGCTTGAAGTGCAATTTTAGTACTCTGAATTGTGTATGTAAAGTGATGAGGGAAAAATAATGCAAATGAATTGCAGTGTGATTGTTGATGCCCTACCAACTATTTTATTTTTTGAGTTCATGAATTTAGTGACGCCGCCACACATGGATACAAAGCCTATAGGAGTCTTAACAATATTTTTTTTGTTTGGTTGTTAATAATAATAACCATAGTTGTCCTCACATTTCTGTATGAAATTTGGCGATGTCATCTCTCTCTCTCCTTCCTTTTGGTTTACAATCTCAATCTGTGGCCGAAGAACACGAAAAGGCTCCACTAGTTTGGTCAAAAAGGACAACATATCTATTTTAAGAAAAATGTTGTTGAAAGTTATGTGTATTTCAGAAGCAAAAATACCCAATGGGGTAGATTTTACTTTGTGATGAAATGTTAAAGAGTAGTTTGCACATGTATTCACTACTGATAAGGTTTTGATAAAGAATCAAATAGCACCATCACTGTTTATTACAAACTGGTGGTAACATTTAACAAGCAATTTTAGTGGTTAGGGTGTCACATTGTGAACTACGGCATTAATATTATTCTCAGCATTTTTTTTGCATTAAAGCATCAAGGATGAAAATTTAGAAATGATCTCCTTTTGCTGAGTTTGTCGTTCTATATACTCAATTGGTGCAATATTTATTGTGAGATATTTATTTGATGTCAAAAGTGCACTCTTGCATGTGAACGTGGTATAAATTTGATAAAGAGTAATGCAGTGATTGAATATAGGTTACTATAGAATCCATCAATATATGTTTTTCTTGCCTTGTAGTTTTCCCTGATATTTGAAGTTTAATTATAAACACAAATTAATACAAGGATACTAGCAATTTTAGTGTGTAAACTTTCAAACTTCTTAAAACTTGACAATTTCGATTTGATCTCCTTCTTATTGAGTATAATTCACAAGACACACATATTTTCATATTTCTAAGATTATTATGATGTCAACTTTGTAGGAAACTATAATTTTTATATTCAATTTTTAGCTTAATTTGATTTATTGTCTAGTAAAATTAGTTACTTTCAATATTGGATTAAAATCAAGAATATTGGGTTCTATAAAAAAGAAGTTCATCTTGATACGAGTCTGTAGGCAAAAATTGATTGAAAATTAGACCACAAATGAGGAAGATTGAGCCAAGATAAAATTGTTGCGAGAAACAATAATCTGCACATGGTCATGTGCTTTGACCGCATGCGACATCATTTTCGTGCGATTTTGACGTACCATTGCAGATGATGCGGAAGAGATGATGAATTACACGCAGGCGCATGTTTCTGGAGCCTGGGCCTCGTTCGAACTGCGGATAATTGCTTATTTTGTGTCCTATTTCGAGTGTAATTATGAAGAACTTGATGTTTATAATCTATAAAGATTTGGACTAAATTTTTCACCAATAAATACCCTTTTAAAGCTTCTCAAAATTCATTCTATCTTACACCACAACTTATATTTTCTAGTTTTTACTTTGTGAGGTTTTGGAGACGAGTAGGTTTTTAGTCATATAAGTCACCTTTTAATTCCATTAGTATTGATAGAGGATTATGGCATATAATAGTAATTAGTAATAGTATTCTAAATATATCCAGATGCAACATCGCTTCCTACTTTACACAATTGCACCTGTGCTATTGGGAATTTAAAAAAAAGTTTTGATTAGATGTCAAAACCCCGAAGATAGCCATTCTGTTGTAAACCTAGTGTTGCTTACATGTTAGCGAGCAAATTTATTAAGTATAGGTTTAGCAGAAGAGTTCAGCATTCAGAGGACAACCGATGCTGAACTGTACGTGAATAAAGTAATGAAGAATGCAACTGTAGAAAAGATACGGAAGTGCTAAGTGTTAAGTCACCTTTTAATTCCATTAGTATAGATAGAGGATTATGGCCTAGGATAGTAGTTAGTTATAGTATTTTAAATATATTTGGATGCAACATTGCTTCATACTTTACACAATTGCACCTGTGCTATTGGGAATTTTTTTAAATAAAAATAAGTTTTGATTAGATACCAAAATCTCGATTATTACCATTCTATTGTAAACCTTGTGTTGGTCACATGTCAACGAGCAATTCATTAGATATAGGTTTAGTAGAACGAGTTCAACATTAAGAGTACAATCAATGCTGAACTATACATGAATTAAGTACTAAAAGAATGCAACTGTTGAAGACATACAAAAGTGCTTAGTGCTGAAAAGACATGGAAGTGCTAAATGCTGAAGGAACACAAAGCATGACGTCAGCCCTAGTTCGAAGCTACTGATAAAACACGGAGTCAACATATATGTTTAGTGTTTGACTTTGTATGTGAGAGAAGATCTGAAAAGATCCCACAAATCAAGGAAAAAGTACAAGGTGGCAGAGTTACAATTGTACGACGTTGCAGGCGCCGAAAGAGACATGACAGAGCTCAACGAGAACATTTCGAATGAGAAAATAGAGGGATTTCATTGGCATTTCTTCCAAAAGCATTATTCAGATCTCGCCTATGAATACCTGACGAACTATAACCTTTGAAGGTTACCAAAATTCACATATGAATCCAAAACATTCAAAGCACATATAATGATTTCAAAGAAGGGAACTCTCAAGTGTTTAGTAATTCTTCCAAGATTATTTCTATAATATACCTCGAGGAATTTCATATACATTTTCTTAGTATCCTAGGCTATCTCATTGTAATATTCTACTTCTAGCTCGAGCAAATTGTTCTTATTAATAATTTGCTCATAGTTGGAAAACAAACCAAACACACTTATACCCAAACCTTGTAAGTTTGAGTAGAAGAATAATGTTAAAGTAGCAAAAGTTGTTGCTACTAAAGACATGAAAAAAATCGATTAAGTTAAGTTGTAGCACAGTAAGGTTAATTTTGTTTTAGGTTACTTTCATCCGTTAGCAAGTTGTTATCTTAGTTAGTCGATTGACTAATAAATTGTCAGTCCGTGGGCATAAGAGTAGTTGACTCTGAACCATGCAAAAATACTTGTGTTCTTTACTGTTCAATACTTTACATTACATGTTATTAAACTGTCATAACACAATGCAAGTATACACTTCACAATATAGTCTTGCATAAGCTTTTAGTAGACATCTTCTAATGAAAGCTTCTCAATACTGAATAAAGTGTAAAATCTAGTTAATCAAGGTTTTGATGTGGTACTCGGATCGACTCTAATACAGTTACTTGCATACGAGTGGGCCACAAGTTGAAGACATGTTGGAGAATATGGAGGCCCACGGAACTAAGCCTTATTAGATGAAATAAATGAATTAATTAGTTTTGGTAGTTTTTATCTTTCCTAGTTTATTAGATAAGTAGTTGG
>JAYDZE010101376.1:0-24117 GCA_034509125.1 Monilaria moniliformis
ATTATTACACGTGGCAATATCATAACCATCTATTCCTATAAATCAACGGTTTAGATTTGGTCTTAGTTCTCATGGTATATGTGAGTTCTCATTTGATTACGTCTCTCTCTATATATATATATATATATATATGTTTGTAATCAAATCTTTACTATTTCTTATTGCATTAACTAAGACCAAATTGTAACTGCCATATATGGAGATCTGATGGAGATAATTTAAACAGGTAACAACAATTATGTAGTATTTTATTCGTTTAAGGATATAAATGTAATTTTACAATTTTACAGTTTCGGTAATGTCCGATTTTTATGGCATGATTAACATTATTGTATGATTTTTCGGACCACAAGGTAATTTACGTTTTTTATGACTTATTTTATGCATTCATGGTCTTCGTTTTTTGGTTATTACATGTCATTGCTTCCAGATGAAATTAATGATATACCATAACCAATGATGACACACGGCAAACTAGTAATGATATATCATGCATAGTAAATTTTCAAAGCTTATCATATTCAAGTTTAAGATATTGAAGATTTAAGAATGTTAATATGGCGTGCTTCACGTTATCAAATGATATATTAATTGTAATATGCATATATGTTATTATGATGAAGCACATTATATTGTATAATGATTTTAGACTGTTATATTGACCTAAGATTTATTTCTACTAAGATTATACCGTAAGACAACGTTGTAATCATAGCATAGCAAATAGTAAGTAAAGAGTATTGTATCCACATGGACTATGTCGATTCTAAGTACTACAAACTCAATCAATTATCACTATCTAAATCACACAACTTTAGATTGATTTTTGTAAAAGGAAATAAACATAAATTAAGACTAAGAAAACAAGAATAGAAAGGTTATTATAGCGAATTGATTTCATCAACACAACATTCATTCAACATTCAAATAATTATCCAATCGCGACTCGAATCTTGCCAGATAATCACACATATAGTTTAGCACCAAGAATCTTATTTATGTTTTGAAACTCCTCCTAGGAGAGGTCGTAGGCCACTAATAAAATTCTACAGTTATCCATTAGAAGTCTACTCATATGAACTTGTAATTTCTTTGGAATCCAGCTCCCACTAGGGTGGGTCTATAAATTCTTAGAAATTTATTTCATAAATATACCAATTTATGCAGATCATATACGACACTTATTTATTTATTTTTAAATAAAACTTAGTCGTAATTTTCACTTAGTCATTTAAAAAATTATGATTTTTGCATAATTATCACATAAGAAAATAAGAACACTTAATTCACTTAAAACATGAATAAAAATTGCAACAGATAAAAGGGATAATAAAATAAAATACAACCCATAACATTTGGCAAAACATTACCCAAGACTGGACACTTAATAAAATAAATTTGGAATTTCAAAATATTCGAATTAAAATTCAAAAAATTCCAAAATTAGGCCAAACCCTAGGGTTTAAACCCTAGGATTTCAATTGCACTACCACAGGCGACCACCGCCAATCAATGTGCCTCGACGAGGCTGTACGATTGGCGTCCCCAATTACATCAGAAACAGCCTCATGTGGCGACAATTGGATTGGAAAAGCCCATCACTTTGTCTGTCGAGAACCCTAGAACCCAAGGTGTCGAGTTCCGCCGCCATAACCTGCGCCGCCGTCTCCCACGACCACCATTCGACTCGACTCAAAGAGGGCAGTTGATTGGTGTGGTCACTTGGACCGTAAAGGTTCTCCTCCATCGTCAATTGCACGAGAAAATTTCCAGTGTCGCGCGATTTGGGGCCGCTGTCTTCACACCGAAAAATATCCGTGCATGTCAAACTTCGAGGCCGGCCACTAGAGGTGTTTTAAAGTCTAGGTTATGGGATTCAAAAGCTTAAGGTCTCCTAACCCAATTCATCCCCGGTCGCCGGGGATTTGGGAGAGAATCACCGCGATTTATCGCAAACGAAAAATCTTAGCCTCACCATGACTTTCCCGGCCAAATTCCTCATCTCTATCGAGATTCGGGGCAGGCCACCAACTAGGTCTTGAAGCCCGGGTCATAGGCTTCAAAATCCCTAACATGGTCCCGTCTACTTCTTCCCCGATCGTAGGGAATCGAGGCTTTAACCACAACGATTTAGTCGCGGATTCAAACCCTAGCGTCACCATGACTTTCTCAGCCCAATTTTCCTTCTCCGACAATAATTGGATGATGACAACTGGTCTTGTCCGAAGCCAAGACCAAGCCGCGTCCAATGGTACCGGAGGTCACCGGGTAATCGCCAAATAGCCGAAAATCGCGCAGGAGAGGCTATGGATCGCGGCTAGTATTTTTCTGGAACCCTAGTCCGCCGCGAGCCACCTCAAGACACCACCGGCCACCCCACTGTCGTCGATCGAGTCCAGATTTGCCTCGAATATTGCATCTTATACAACTTGTTAACCAACCTGAAACTAAAACCCTAGGTTTCATTTTTTGGACAAACTTTGTCTTTTTCCGCCGCCTCCTCCTCCGTCTCAGTGGGGTATCCAGTGACCTTGTCTTTCACACCGACGCCCTGCCCATAAAGTGGTGGCTCTATTTGACGTTCAGTTGACGTTAATTTGAATCTGTTTTGATTTTTCTAACATTTTCTAATCAAATCCTTAGATTTTTCAAACCCGTTTCGATACAACGTAAAATCTGAAACATTGTCGGGTGGAGCTCCGCGACACACGTGTTGTGTCCCGGATCTGAAGCTCCGTTCTTTGTGTTCTTCATGTTCTTCGTTTCATTTCTCATTCCAATTACATTTAATTTACAAGAAATAAAAGAAAAATATTATAATCTACCACGGTCAACCCCCGTGGGTTTACAATTCTCGAAAAACAACAAGAACGAAAAAAATGCATTCAATTCCACGCAAATTCAAAATAATTGCATAAATTCACACAACTCAAATTTGAAAAACTTGCACAACTATGATAACCCAGGAGAAACAAATTAAATATTAAACATCAGAGCCTATGATCCGACTTTGATACAAATCGATGGGAGAGATCGATGAGGATTCCCTAAAACTCAAGATCTCATATGATTATGTTTAGAATTTAATTATCATGCAAATTAAATTAAATATGCCTAGAACACAAATTGACAATTAAATAATTCGTAATTCTAGAACATGATATCTAAAAGTTCAAATGATACAGTTTAATTGCAAATCTTCTGTTTGTAGACGAGGGCTTGCAACGCCCACCACTCCTCCAAGATTCTACCTCGAATCTTCCAGCCTATTATCCAAATTTAGGGTTTGAATGCAGTGTGTACTACATTCTATCAAACCTTATAGGCTGAAATGAAGAAGAAAATAAATAGAGCGAGAACAAAGAGAAAACAAGCTTTGGTGTGTTTCTTATGCAACTAACTTAATGAATTTAATTTTCCACTCCCCTATTTATAGAATATGTAATGAGCTAGGTTAGGGATCCAAAGAATTTGGACTGCTCTCTCTATTGGACTTTTATTAATTAAATTGAATTCCAATTTAATTCAAGCCCAATAGAATATTAATTTGGACCATTGTAGAAATTAATATTGACCTATTCGTCCAAACCCAAATTACGAATAATTTGGGCTTCCTTTTTAATTAATTTATTCCTCGAGTTTAAGATTCTAATATCCATTAATTAACTTAAGCATGTTGTTGGCTTTAATTAATTAATATGTTTTACTAATAGTGGTCTAGTTCAAGAATATTATTTATTATACCGGAATAAATTCCAACCGGCCGGGTTTTGTATAATAAATTCTTTTTTATTCAAACACCTCTTGGGGATGTTATCAACCTGGTTCTCTAGGACACGATTCAATACAATAACAACCCTAGCACCGCTAGATATTAATTAGCATTGTCCAAGATATTAAGATTCTTGGGTTACGAAAAACTCGCACCTTTTGATAAGTTAAAGCAGTGCATAATTAATATCGTATGCTCAATGTTATATACAATGATTCAGAAATAAATAATCACTAAGATCTCAACTTTCAGTAATCAGCAAGAAAGACTTATCTCAACGTGAATCCTTCAGTGCTATACCACACTAGTGTCGTTAGTCTCCAAATGTTAGGAAAGTTTCGGACTGACACTGCAACCTTTTATGATAGATTGTCCAAGTCTATCTAGGCTGTAAATCTTCGTTTTCTTCTGCAAGGTACCGACTGAGAGACCTTCGGTGATAACCTGACCATTATTCAGTCTACAATTCAAAATACCTAGACTTGTTTGCTCAATTATAATCACATATTATATTTGCTTACAATATAATGACCAGATTATAAAAGGTAAAGCATGCAACAATAATATCTCTTCACTAACGCCAGAGAATGGTAGTTCTTAGAGTTATTAATACATAAGCAGCTCGTAAGGCATCCTTTCTAGTATATAACTCCAATAATCTACTATTTATACTTGAAGCATGATTTCAATTATACCTATCTATCATTCTCCCACTTATACTAAAATACAATGTTGACATGCATGTCATGCCTATCTATTTTACTTGATGATTCTACATGCATCAACTTATGAAATAAATGGTCAGGGTATAAGGTTATGCAATTCTTGTCATCACAAAATTTCCATTCTTACGAATGGTACTTCATTTTTTATATGTTTTGATAGCTTTAACAACCTATAGTTCTTTCTATTATGCCCTTGCACTTGAGATATCACAGCAAACTGTGATACTCTTTAAACATGCTCGAAACTACATGTTAGATCTATTAGCAAGTTCTTGAGCTAGGTGTTCTTCCTTGTAGCTGTGAAAATAGTTACATTTGCTTATCATGGAGGAGTCCGTGATACATTTCTGTTTCACACTCCTCTATTACATAGCTCAACTTCTTAAGGTAAACACATGCATAGAGGTGTATTTCTCAAGTCGTAATTAGCCACATGACATAGGTTTTCTCACTAGTAAAACTTGATATACTTCTTAACACAGTCTAATGTCTTGACCAGGATTAAACTGATATTTTTCTACTAAACGAAAGCAAAGTAAATATCAGGTATTGTGCACATTGTAGTATGCGTGAAATTTCCATGTGCACTAGCAAGTGGAAACTTTTTCACTAATTCTATCTCATTTTGTGTCGTAAGACATGTACCTTAGTCAAAGTAATTCCATCTCGAAAGGTAAAGACCATTTCATGGAATCTTGCATAATAAAAACCTTAAGCATAATAACGATGTAAGATTTCAGAGACAAGCACAATCATTTCTTCTTAAGATTATCCTATGAATATGGTTATACGTCTCCTTAATCATTCATCTAAATTATTTTGGATAAGCATATACGTCTGATGACATATTCTTGTCGTTGCCAATCAATAGGATGTCATCTACATATGGCACCAAGAATACCCATTTCACAACTTTCATCAAGGCACTTTTTAAATTCATAGAAGTTGACCACCTCATGAAAAACAAAGGTTTTATCATCATGATGCTTCCTGAAGTCCATTAATGGATTTCTTTAAGCTTTCAATCATTTGTCATTTTACTTTAACTACAAATCATTTAGGTAGTTCTATATAAACGGTCTCCTCAAGACTTTTCCTTAAGGAAAAACAATCTTGACGTCCATTTATAAAACTTCCTAAATTATATAAATGTTGTCAACAAGAAAATACGGACCAACTGAAGCACTGACATAGGTGAAAAATGATCTCATCATTATTGATATATTATTTCGCCACTAGTCTTGCCCTGAAGATAATAGACTTTTCGTTAGATTATGTTTTACTCTTGTAGCTCATTTACTCCCGCTAGTCAAACAACCTTAAGGATGAGTACAAGACAGTAAATTTTTCTTGTTTAGCATTGATAAAATTAGGGTATCATCGATTTTGTGTAAGAACAATTATATTTTTATTGTATAGCTTCTTTGTAGTTCAAGGATTCGATTTTTCCAAGCTACAAACTATATCTTATATTCTTTTAAGCTTAAGAACCCTTAAGTTGTTTGACAACCCTCCTACTATATTATAATCTACTATACACGATCTCTTTGTAGCTTAGGGATTCAGTTCTTCCAAGCTAGGAATTGAATCCGAAGATTCTTCGAAACTTAAGGACCTTATAAAGTTATTTCATAACCCTACTACTGCAATGAGACTCTACAATGTGTATGGGTTATAATTAGGGTATGGCAGCGGTGCGGAGCAACAAGCCACCATACATGTTGTATTTTCTCTTGAATATGGGTTATACTGACAGTTTTAACTGCTTAAAAACTCCCAAAGTAGAAGATTCGTGGTTTCCCACTTAGTCATATTCTAAGAATCGAACATTTGTGTAAACTCCACAGCTTCGTTCCATTAGAATACTCATACAAAAATACATTTTAAAATGAGGTGCCAATCTAACCGTCGTCCTTCTTCAACACAAGTGTTGGTCATTTCCAAACCATGAGATGTCTTAAACTGGATTATCGCCCAATTCACAACTCTTTTGGAATCTTTAGGGCTGATTTATGGTACCAAATTCAAAATGCACATTATTGTCTCTTAATTATCCTTTAAACAAAACAAGCAATTCTTTAATAACTTATCATTTGTCTAACCATTTCTAAAAGAATCAATTCTCCTTTCCACTATATCATTCTGTTTCATAAACCAGATGTAGTCAATTGGGATGTGATTCTCGCTTCTGATTAGCAGTCCTTAAATTCAATGTTAAGGTACGTTGCCACAAGTGTTCTGGATTGTTTGATAACTCAAAGGTTCCTAACTTGTGACGTATCAATAGGACATATCCACATTTAGAGAAATCATCGATAAATAAATGAAAATACTCTAAGACAACCTTAACTTGAATTGATGTTGGTCTACAATTATCATAAATGAATAAGTTCTAACATATCAGTGACCCTAATCCCTTAACATCGAAAGGTCTATTTGGTCATCTTGCTTTTCCAGGGATGACCCGCAAGTTGGATTGTGGTCCGCCAACTTTTGGATCATTTAAGGTCAGTATGACCAATCCTAAGATGCCAAAATATATGTATCATTCATGGAACTTGAAGACTTCTCTATTAGAATTGATTTGACAAGTTATAACTATTTATTGCGTTGAATTGTGCATAATATATAGTAAATGAATTGTAACTAATATGCAAAATAGATAATAATGTTACTTTTCTTGATAACCATTAGATCATCAAAAGAAACCATTTATCCATTTATTACTAATTTAGAAATTGAACTTGTGTTCTTTCTAATTAAGCATATAAAACAAATCTCTAAACTAATTATTATTACTTGCATGACTTCCACATTAAGCATAAAAAAAATTGGTCCCACGATGTGATAAATAAACCAGAGACCACTAACATGGCATGGCTGCCTGATCGTGCCTAAGCTGATAACACAAATTTAGCACCAAGAATTTTATTTCTATTTTGATACTCCTCCCAGGGGAGCTCGTATACCACTAATAAAATTCTATAACTATCAATTAAAAATCTACTCATATGAACTTGTAATTTCTTGGGAATCTGGCTCCCAATAGGGTGGGTCGATAAATTCTTAGAAATTACTTCACAAATAGACCAATTTATGGAGACCATATACGACACTTATTTATTTATTTTTTAAATAAAATTTAGTCGTAATTTTTGCTTTGTCATTTTCAAAAAAATATGATTTTTGCATAATTATCATATAAGGAGATAAAAGCAATTAATCCACTTAAAACACGGAAAGTTTTTGCCAAAAAAAAACATATAATAAAATAAATTACAACCCATTTAATATGGCAAATCATTACCTAAACCTGGATAATTAATAAAAATAAATTTGGAATTTCAGAAAATTCAGATTAAAATTCGAAAAAATAAAAAAATTCTAAAATTAGGCCAAACCCTAGGGTTTAAACCCTAAGATTTTGATTGCGCCGCCACTTGCCACCGCTGACCACCGCCTATCAACTCGTCTCGATGAGGTCGTTTGGTTGGCGTAGCCAATTTCATCATAAACTGCCTCATCCGGCGACAATTGGATAGGAAAAGCCCATCTCCTCGTCCACCGACAACCCAAGAAGATGGCGCCGCCTGCTTCATCCCCAATCGTCGGGAATTGCGACTTGAACCACCGTGATTTAATCGCGGATTCAAACCCTAGCGCCACGTTGACTTTCTCGGCCTAATTTTCCATCTCCGGCAACAATTGGACGAGGGCAACCGGTCTTGGCTTAAGCCAAGACCAAGCCGCGTCCAATGGCATCGGAGGTCGCCGGATATTCGTGTCGAGTTTTCGAAAATTGCGGGAGAGGTTGTGGATCGTGTCTAGAGTTTTCTTGAACCCTAGCCCGCTGCGATCCGTTTTTCGGCCATCTCACGATGCCACCGGCCACCCCATCGGTCCATTTCGACTCACCTCGGACCAAGCTAGCCATAGGCCTTGGTCTCGTCGTCGATAGAGTCCGGATTTGCCTCGAATTTTGTGTCAAAGAAGGTCTGTTGACCAACCTGAAACAGAAACCCTAGGTTTCATTTTCCAGCCAAACTCCGCCGTTTTCCACCGCTTCTGCCTCCGTTGGATGTTCGGAGACCTCGTGTTTCACACTGTCACCCTGCCCTTGAGGTGGTGGCTCGATTTGATGTTCGTTTGACGTCAATTCGAATTCGTTTTGATTTTTCTAAAATTTTCTTATCAAAATCTTAGGTTTTTCAAACTCATTTCGATACCTCATAAAATCTGAAACATTGTCGGGTGGAGCTTCGCAAGACTCATGTCGTGGTCTGGACCTGACGCTCCGTTCTCCGTATTCTTAATTTGATTCTGGTTCCAATTACATTTAATTTCCAATAAATAAAAGAAAAACATTCTAATCTACCACGGTCAACCCCCGTAGGTCTACAATTCTCGAAAAACAACTAGAACAATAAAATGTATCTAATTCCATGCATATTTAGATTAATTGCATAATTCACACAAATCAAATTTGAAAAACATGCACAGCTGCAGATAACGCAGGAAAAGCAAATTAAATATTAAACATCAGAGCATATAATCCAGCTCTGACACCAATTGATGGGGGAGATCAATGATTATTCCACAAAACCCGTGATCACATAGGATGATATTTAGAATTAAATTATCATGGAAACTATATTAAATATGCCTAGAACGCAAATTGACAATTAAATAATTCGAAATCCTGGATCATGATATCTAAGAGTTCAAATCATACCTTTTAATTGCAGATCTTATGTTTGTAGATGAGGGCTTGCAACTGACACCACTCCTCCAATACTCTACCTCGAATCTTCTAGCCTATTATCCCAATTAAGGGTTTGAATGCAGTGTGAACAGCATTCTATCAAACCCTATATGTTGAAGTGAAGAAGAAAATAAATAGAGAGAGAACATAGAGAAAACATGCTTAGGCGTGTTTCTCATGTAACTAACTTGACGAATTTAATCCTCCAGTCTTCTATTTATAGAATATGTAATGAGCTAGGCTAGGGATCCAATAAATTTAGATTGAGCCTTCCTATTGGGATTTTATTAATTAAATTGAGCTCCAATTTAATTCAAGCTCAATAGAATATTAATTTGGACCATTATAGAAATTAATATTGATCTACCCGTCCAAATTCATATTACGAATAATCTAGGCTTCCTTTTTATTAATTTATTTCCCGAGTTTAAGATTCTAATATTCATCAATTAATTTAAGTCTGCTGGTAGCTTTAATTAATTGATATCTTTATCAAGAGTGGTCTAGTTCAAGAACATTATTTATTATACTGTAATAAATTCCAACCAGTCGGATTTCGTATGATAAATTCTTATTTTATCAAACACCTCTTGGGGTTATTATCAACCTGGTCCTCGAGGAAACGATCCAATGCAATAACAATCCTAGCACCACTGGATGTTAATTACCACTGCCCAAGATATCAGGATTCTTGGGTTACAAAAAACTCGCACCTTTTGATAAGTCAAAGCAGTGCATAATTAATATCGTATGCTCAATGCTATATACAAAGATTCAGAAATATATAATCACTGAGATCTCTTCTTTCAATAATCAGCAAGAAAGACTTATATCAACATGAATCCTTCAGTGTTATACGACACCAGTGTCGTTAGTCTCCAAAGGTTAGGAAACTTTCGAACTGACACTGTAACCTTTCACCATAGATTGTCAATCCATCTAGGCTGTGAAACTTAGTTTTCTTCTGCAAGGCACTGACTGGTGGACCTTTAGTGATGATCTGGCCACCATTTAGTCTACAATGCAGAAGACCTAGACTTGCTTGCTCAATTTTAATCACATATTATATTTGCTCACAATATAATCACTAGAGTATAAAAGCCAAACCATGCAACAATAATATCTCTTCACTTGTGTTGGATAATGGTAGTTCTTAGAGTTATTAATACATAAGCAGCTCATAAAGCATGTTTTCTATTATACCACTCCAACAGTATTGGCCTCCTGCCTAGCGGACCGTTTCCCAACACGGGCTTTGATTTCAGACTAGAAAAGGTGGGAAATGGACCGTTTAGGAATCATATCTTAACAAACGGACATTTTGGCATTTCGGCCTTCTGGTAATGTATTTGTAAAAATCTCCGAAAATTCATACATGCTTGGATTGACCTAAAATTTTGACACAACCTTCCAAACATCTTGAAGTAGAAGTAGTATAATTTAATGGCAAAAAACATTGTCTCGGTTGGTAAAATCATTTTTGCATGAACAATTGTATCTGAAGTTGAAATTTGGTTTGAGATAACTAATTTCTTACTTCCCATTTCGTCTCTTCTTTCGTATGTGACAAGATCTTCATCCAAATGGCTTCATACTTTTTTCCATTGTACTTTGACTCCATTTTAAGCATTTTCTTTCCTTCATAACTCAACAAATTCATCAAGCAACCAATTGGTGTTGAATTAAGCTAAAACATAGCTAAATATGATCTATTCTACTCAAAACGTTCTAAATTTAATTAATAAAAACATCAAAATAACGAGTGTGCCAAACCCTCAAACATAAGCATTTGTTTGTCCACATAAATCCTCAACCATGTCATCAAGTCTTGGAATGAGATGCTTATAGGTTATTGGTTTTTTTATGGCCCTACAATCTATACATATTCTCCAAGTACTATCTTTCTTTGGAACAAGTATTATCGGCATGGCACAAGGCGAGAGGGATTCTCGAATCAAATCTTTGGCAAGGAATTCCTCAACTTGCCTTTGAAGCTCCCATGTCTCGGTTGGGTTAGCCTTGTAGGCAGCTCTATTTGGTAGAGAGGAACCCGGCAAGAAATCTATTTGATGCTCTATCCCTCGAATTTGTGGAAGCTCATTTGGTAGCTCATCGGGTAACACATCTTCAAATTCCTACAAAACTTGTTCAATAACACTAGAAAGAAGCTCAGTGTTAGTGTTTAGTTAAACAAAGATCCCTTAAGGTAACAAGGATCATAGGAGTGTGGTTTTTTAGTGTCCAACCAAGATCATTTTTGGTGGCTCGGAAACACTCTTTTCTCTCATTTTTTGGGTTTCTGTCTCTTGTTTTCTTTTGATTCACTCCCACCCCCAAGATTCTCTCTTGGCTTCTTCAACCCACTCTTTCTTTCCCTTCTCAAATACTTGTGTGCTTCATACACCTCATGGGGAGAAAGAGGTTTCAACCTTATCTTGAAACCATTGGAGAAATAAGAGTACTTATTGGTGTATCCATTCTTGAAGGCCTTCTTATCATACTCACATGGCCTTTTAAGGAGTACATGACAAGCATTCATGGGGATGATATCGCAAAGAACGTCCTCTTCTAGTTCGTCAATCTTCAAGGGCACCTTGGCTTGAGCCTTTACCACCAACTCACTATTCTCCCCTAGCCATTGAAGTTTATATGAGCTTGTGTACTTGAGAGCTTTAAGGGAGATTCTTGAAACCAACTTGTCACTCACCACATTAGTGCAACTTCTACTATCAATAATCACTAAACAAGTCTTGGACTTAACCTTACACTTCATGTCAAAAATATTGGTCCTTTGCTCCAATCACTTCACTTGCTTAGGTTGGACTCTCAATGTTCTAAGCACCACAAGTGTCTTGCCCACTCCTAGCATATCTTCTCCACTAGAGAAATCAATGTTGGTGTTAGGGCATACTTTCTTTTCATTTGTGGAATTTTGTTCCTCTTCATCGTCACTATAAATCTCCTCATCTTGGACAATAATCATTGGTCTTTGATTGACACAATTCCGAGCATAGTGGCCATATCCATTGCATTTGAAGCATTGTATCATCATTTCACTAGTTGGGATAGATATCTTTAAGAGTGGAGGACCCGGTAAGGCTTTCGAGGCGTATTTGGTTGAGTGGAGATGGTGGTAGGCACATCCACCTTCTTGGAAAGATTATTCCACTTGATAGTTCCAACCCCAACATGTTGGGAGTTAGATCCCACTCGAGCTTGATTTGAAGTTATCTCATTCATTTTCCTTTCAAGGGTCTCGGCAAATCCACACACTTCATCTATGAAGATTCCTCGTTGAGCTTCCTTTTGAAACTTATGTTTGATGTTGAGGTTCAGTCCATGGACAAAGCTATCTTGAGTGACCTCCTCACTCTCTTAAATTCTCACCTTATTTTTCAAGGAAACTAACTCATAAAAGTAATTCATCACACAGTTGGATCTTTGTTTTAAATCTTGGAATTCTCCTCTAAGCCTGTGGAAGTAGTACTTTGGCACAAAAGTAGCCCTCATCAAATCATTCAACTCTATTCAAGTTTTCAGTTCTCTTCATCAAATTGGACCACCAAGTGTTGGGATGGCCTCTAAACTCTGCAATGGCTAACTTAACCTTATCGCTATCGGCATAGTTGTCAGGAAAAAGATTTTCTCCACTTGCATCTCTCATTCTAAATACACCTCTGGATCAAAATTTTCATGGAACTCGAGAATAATGTGCTTGAAGTTCTTCTTTGGGTCGTCGTAACTTTCCTCATCTTCTTCCCTTGGATATCTTTTGTGTTCATCGCCTTCATAGCCCCCATAACCCCTATTCCTTCGATCATATCGCTGTTCATGATCTCGAGGGCCTCTTCCCTTCTTACCTCATCTACCATATCCTTGTTCATAGTATCTTGGTTCATTCCTCCAAGTTAGTCTTTTACCACTTTGCTCATCCATGCTATAGACATCATCTTCATACTCACTTACGGTGCTCATGGGCCTCATTTCTTTCTCATGCCTCCTAGGAGCACCAAGAGGATTAATATGAGGTGCAGGAAGCCTAGCGGGGGCAATGTAATCATAGGTGATCCACAACGAGCTCAGCTCCAAGAGATGGACCCGTTGGTGGACATCGCAAGGCCGAGGATGAGGGCAATGACTAGGAGGATGAAGGAGGCTCTAACCCACCTTATCCGAAGGCCCATGACGTAAGAGGAGTCCAAGCTTGAAGAACCCTCGCCCATGAGGATCGTACTCGAAGTTAGGGGGTTCCAGCAAGCAAGAGGTCCCAAACGGACCGTGTGGGAATGAAGTCTTCCTACACGGCACATTTAGCCTCTACGGGGAGGAAGAAATTCATTCTCCAACTTCCCAAACGGGTCGTATGGGAGGACTTCCTTCCCACACGGACTGTTTCAGAATGCGGTGAAGTTGCGAGTCCGTGGCCTCAAACGGACCATGTGAGAAGCCACCTTCCAACACAACTTGTTTACCCCTGCACGTCCAACCTTTTGACTTCCATTCTATGTACTTATTTTTCCTCTTTTGCACTCTCTTTTCCAACAAACTATAGTCTTATTTGGAATTAGTGTTAGTATGTTAGTTGTTTTTGCTTGAACAAGTCCAACAAGCCTTTTGTCTCTGTTAAAAAAGGTATTGGCTTCCATTTTGTAAGCTAGACGTGAACGAATGAATATTGAAAACCCGACTAGGCTTTCTACGCCTCATACTAATTCTCTTGGTGGTTCTAGGAGGCATGAGGAATAAAGGAGACCCATGGGAACCAAAAGTGAGTATAAAGATAAAGTCTATAGTATGGATGAGCAAAGTGGTGAAAGACTAAGTTGGAGGAATGAACCGAGATACTATGACCATGGTTATGGTAGAGGAGGTAGGAGGGGAAAAGGCCCTCGACACCATGAATTGTGATATGATCGAAGGAATAGGGGTTGTGAGGGCTATGAAGACAATGAATGAGGAAGGTATCCAAGGGGTGAAGGGGAGGAAAGGTATGACGAGTTGACAACCCAAGAAGAACTTCAAGCACGCCATTCCCGAGTTCCATGTGAAGTTTGATTTGGAGATGTATGAAGCACACAAGTATTTGAGGAGAGAAAGAGGGAGTGAGCTGAAGAAGCCAAGAGAGAGTGCTCAGGATGGGAGTGAATCAAAAGAAAATAAAACAGAGAAATCCAAACAATATGAGAGAAAATAGTGTTTTATAGCCACCAAAAATGTCCTTGGGTGGGCACTAAAGAACCACACTCCTATGATCCTTGTTACCTTGAGGGATCTTTGTTTAAGTAACACTAACAATGAGCTTCTTCTTAGTGTTATTGAACAAGTTTTGCAAGAATTTGGAGATGTCTTCCCAGATGTGCTACCAAATGAGTTTCTACCAATCGGGGGGATAAAGCATCAATTCAATATCTCATTGATTCATCTCTACTCAATAGAGCCGCCTACAAGGCCAACCCAACTAAGACACGGGAACTTCAAAGGAAATTCGAAGAACTCCTTACCAAAGGTTTGATTCGAGAATCTCTTTCTCCTTGTGTCGTGCCAATAATACTTGTTCCAAAGAAATATGGTACTTGGAGAATTTTTGTAGATTGTATGGTCATAGATAAAATCACCATTAAGTATAAGCATCTCATTCATAGACTTGATGACATGATTGAGGATTTATGTGGCTCTTGTTGTTTTTCTAAAATTGATCTTGCTAGTGGTTATCATCAAATTAGGATGAAAGAAGGTGATGAATGGAAAGCGACTTTCAAAACTAAATTTGGTTTGTTTAATGGCTAGTGATGCCTTTTGGGATGACCAATGCACTTTCTACTTTCATGAGATTTTGAATCATGTGCTTTGGCCTTTTATCGCAAAATTTGTTGCAGTTTACTTTGATGACATTCTCATTTTTAGCCAAATCATTGAAGAACATGCCATGCATATTAAGAGTGTGCTTTTGATTTTAAGAACCAATCATTTGTATGATAAGATGGCTAAATGCACAATTTTTGTTAATGAGGTTGTTTCCCTTGGATTTGTTGTTGTGAGAGATGGAGTTAAAGTGGATGAGGAAAATATGAGAGTCATACGTGATTGGCTCACACCTAAGAATGTGTCGGAGTATTTTCATGTTGTTGCTAGTTTTTATAGGTAGTTTGTGAAAAACTTTTCCACTAAAGCTCCCCATTTAAACCACCTTGTGAAAAAGAGTGTTGTTTTTAAATGGAGGGGGGGGGAGAATAAGAACTTGCTTTCAACACCTTGAAAATGATCTCACCCATGCTCCATTACTTGCTTTGCCTAATTTTGATAAGACCTTTGAACTTAAGTGTGATGTGAGTGGAGTCGGGATTAGGGGTGTCTTGATGTAAGATGGTAGACCTATAGCTTATTTCTCCAAAAAATTAAACCAAACACAATTACATTATCCCATTTGTGATAAGGAGTTGTATGCTATCATTAGGTCTCTTGAAAATTGGCAACATTACTTAATGAATAAGAAATTTGTCATACACACCGATCTTGAATCCATCAAATTCCTTAGTGGACAAAATAAGCTTGATAAAAGGCATGCTAAGTAGTGTATATTTCTTGAGTCTTTTCTCATGTACTTATTTTTCCTCTTCTGTACTCTATTTTCCACTAAACTATGATCCTTTTTGGAAATAGTGCTAACATGTTAGTTGTTTTGTGGGAACAAGTCCAGCAACCCTTTTGTCTCTCTTAACAATGGTTTTGGCTTCAATTTTTAGAGCTAGACATTGATGAATATTGAAAACCTCCATGAGAATATGCCCTCTTGGTAGAGCTTTATCCTCGAATTCAATGCTCGTGTGTGGTTGCATTGTCTACTTGTTATTCAATGTAAAAGTATGCAACTAGCTTAGAGTTTTCTAGATTGTGGAGCTTTGCAAGAGATTGTGCTAGTGAAATTAGCCAATGATTGTCTCAACTGAGTTGGTTGATGTTCTTGGTCCTAGGAAGACGTCTTGTTCATTTCTTCATCTCCTCAACCCTCCACCTATCCTTTTTTGTTCAACTTTTTGTGGGTTGAACCCACCATATCCTTTACCTTCTTTGCTTGGGATTTCTTGCAAGGAAAAATCTTAGGAGTTTCTATGATTTCATGGTGGATTAACATCACAATTGGTATAATGACATATAATGCATCGTATAATGATATTACAACTGTAATAGTGGTTCAGTGTCAACAATTATTCCTGTCATACTCCATTCATTTATAATTACAATTTGGATCTGGTATGATGATAAATTATACGATATATACTGATATTCGTATTATGAATTATTTACATGTATAATTTTTGTATAATGATATATTTATTATGATAATAATTGTGTGTAGATATGATGGAGTAATTTCTCCCTTTTTTCGGTAACCACCATAATTGAATACCGCACATATTTACATCTTTACGGTTTTATCCTTTTAATGATATACTTTAAATGATATAATGATGCATGATTTCCGTCCAATCTTATGCGTCCATTTTCTAATTCTACATATTAGATTATGTCTTAGTTATGCATTTAGGATGTGGCCACATCCTAATGCGCTCCTATATAACGATTATGGACGTTCGTAAATAGTACTTGCGTTTTCCTTTTTTTATCTTTCCATTTTTTTATAAATATATTATTTATTAATTAATTTGTTAGATAGATATAAGATCCATCAAATGTGTAAAAAAACGCAATTTAATAAATTAATATGAACAAATAATTGTTGATGTCTATATGTATCTATTAAATATATTGTATGAATCTGCAATTTTATCAAGACCTGCCTAGTAATTATATTACGTTGTGCAATAAGTAGCCGGCGTAAAAAAAATTGATGATCTATAATTTAATTGAAAATTTGCCTTATGTAATATGTTTAATCCCTCCATAAATGTCGGAAAAAAAGTAAATAAGCCGTCATTTGAGAAGTTGATTTTGTCTTCTCTATTTGCCTTTGTTTATGTGTTGAATAGAGAGAAGATGGGATTTAAGTTGGAGCAAAAGGATGGTGTTATATATACTATATAGATAGTGTGAGAGTAGCTCCTAAAATTTATAAGATGTAATTCATTTATGAGAATTTTAATGTTTTAGGCATTTCTAATCTCTTGATCACAAGTATCAATTGTAGGGTGGAGAAGATCCATGTTATTCTATATACATTAATGGCGTTGAAATAGTTGGATGTCGTGTGTTGCATGCGACATTCCCGCGAAGACACAACAAACTCTGGGGAAAATGCCTTTTTCAATTTGCCCCAAACCGCAGACCAAAATTTAGACAGAAACGTATCTTGGATCTTGATCGATTTGCTTTCTGTCTCCTTACAGGTTAGTAATTCATTTTTACGATTTATTTTGATTTTTCTTTTCAAAGGCTTTTTCATGATACCTATTTTCATTGCAAGATGCTTCTTCTTCTTTTTTCCTGTTTCCAGGAAATGTGTACAACCATTACAGATCTTGAGTATTGTAATTGCTAGGTTTAAAAGGTGAGAAATGTTGTGCTGTGGAGGTGGTGAAGAAGAAGCCGCTGCGCCTCCACCCAACCAATACACCACCCCGCTTAAGGCCGGCAACGGCTATGCCGGCCCTGGCGGAGGAGGTACGTCGTTGGTTAATATACTACTTTTTCTATCTTAGCAAAATAGTCCACTTCCATATTTCACATATATTTAAAAAATACATGTAATTGTACTATAATTTATTTGCAATTATTATATTTTTGACTTATTTCTTATTGCACATATTATTTTCAGACATTAAATAAGAGATTAATAATTCAAATGAAAAAAAAGGGGCTACATTATAGGACATTCCAAAAGGGAACTGAAGATTAGTTCGTTGGTTTTTGTTAAAAATGGTTATATTAATCTATTTATCTACATTTTTTATCGTGTAATATGAAATATTATATTAATACATTTACCTATTATTAGTATAAAAGCGTTTTTGTTACAAAATGGTTATACCTATGATATTCAATATATATTTTAACTTTGAATTATAGTTTAGTAAGTTAATATATATATATATATATATATATATTTGATATAAAATAAGGATAACTTTGTATGCAAAATTCTTCAAAATTATGTTCAAGTTTTATTTTTTTATTATTTAAGTTCAATTTTTTTAATTGCACGTGTATCACACGTACCATTCTACTAGTACTAAATAATAAACGTTTTTAATAGTATGTGCATTACGTGTACCATCCTGCTAGTACTAATTAAATGACCGTATAGGTGATAGAGGAGACCCTCGGGGTGGCGGAAGAGGCGGAGCGCCTAAAAAAGTGTTACCAATCGAGCTTCCAACATTGTCTTTGAACGACCTAAACCGATTAACCAACAATTTCGGCCAAAAGTCCCTCATCGGCGAGGGCTCCTACGGTCGAGTATACTACGCCACCCTAAGCGACGGTCGGCCCGCGGCCATTAAGAAGCTCGACACGAGCTCATCGGAGCCCGACAATGACTTCACAGGCCAGCTGTCGACTGTGTCGAGGCTTAAAAATGAGCATTTCGTGTCATTGCTCGGATATTGCTTGGAAGAAAACAATAGGATTTTGGTGTATGAATATGCGGCAATGGGCTCATTACATGATGTTTTGCACGGTCGGAAAGGGGTGCAGGGGGCCGAGCCCGGCCCGCTTCTGACATGGAATCAAAGAGTTAAGATTGCCTACGGCGCGGCCAAGGGGCTTGAGTTTTTGCACGAGAAATGCCAGCCATCGGTCGTGCATCGTGATATTAGATCGAGCAATGTGCTTCTGTTTGATGATTTTCTTGCGAAGATTGCTGATTTTAGCTTGACGAATCAGTGCTCTGACACTGCGGCTCGCCTGCACTCGACTCGGGTTCTTGGGACCTTCGGTTACCATGCTCCCGAGTAAGTTCAAAACTTTCACTCAATTCTGGTTTTGAATAAGAACTAGTAATTCTATCTCTAAATACGGGAACTTTAAATTTTTCTGATTTTTCACATGGTTGTCAATTACTGACGAATTAATGTTGTCGTCCGTGGCTAGCCGAAGTGGCAAAGACATCCAATAACGTTGTTTAATGCATATGTAGATGTCTTAATTTCGGGGGACAATTGACAATCATGTAAAAAATAAAATAACAATTTTAAAATTCTTATATTTAGTTGCAATTACTTCTAAATTATATATTTTACATTCTAATTAACTTGTTTTGTGCATCTCTATGGATGATTTTGTCGTACATGCTTTAATTAGGTATGCCATGACGGGCCAAATAACTCAGAAGAGCGATGTTTATAGTTTTGGAGTTGTGCTTTTAGAGCTCTTGACCGGGAGGAAGCCGGTGGACCACACTATGCCAAAAGGGCAACAAAGTTTGGTCACATGGGTAAGTACATATAGACGAATCAAGATATAATTATAAATGGATCATCAAAATATATCATCATTTATGAGTTTGGACTCGACGGATCTTTATCCATATAAATTGAAAATGTCAATCTTGTATGCAGGCAACTCCAAGACTGAGTGAAGATAAAGTGAAACAATGCATAGATCCAAAGCTGAAAGATGACTATCCCCCTAAGGCCATGGCCAAGGTACTCAACAAGTCTAATAAAATCGTTTATTGTTTGTATTTTAGAATAGAGGATCTCGTCTGAGTTTTTTTGCTCGATACAGATGGCAGCAGTGGCAGCACTGTGTGTGCAATACGAGGCCGATTTCCGACCAAATATGACGATCGTGGTTAAGGCTTTGCAGCCACTTCTCAATGCAAAACCAACTGCAACTACTGGAGATTCTAATGCATGAATTGAACAACAATTTGAAGTAGTTTCTTTGTAATATTCCATCAAGATTATTATGTCCAAAAATCCAACAAATTTTTGTATCTTCATTATTAGCCCTTTGTCTCAAGTTGATGTAACTTAGAGATCTTATACACATGATAGTAGATTATCAAACATGTTGTGGCCAAAGTAGGATCCATAATTCAACTTTTTTATTTTATTTTTTCATTATTTTGTGGATATGGAGATGTTTTTATTCAGACATTCTAAATTTTAAAAGAGATTATATCATCATATATATACTTATAAGATGAACAACAACCACATACATACATATACATATCACTACCTTTTTAATAAGAAAATCCTACATAATACAAATTGTGATATATTTTAAATTGTTGAGTATATTAGGTGTTATTTAAAAAAATAAAATTAGAAAAATTAACTAAAATAAATGGGACATTTATGGTTTGAATTCGTTTTTTACATTTTCAAAAAGACTGAAAAAATGTATAATTTGCATAAATAATTCCCACATCTTTCTGGGAAAAAAAGAGAGAGAAAAGAAAAGAAATGTGCGGAGGCAGGAGGAAAGTGCAAAACGACAAGACGATCGCCAGTTTTTCAGTTAAGCCGCAATCGAAAATGCAAAGAGAGAAAAACAGAGTGAAGAATGGAAGTGGAAAAAGCGGAAGCAGTAGAGATATGGAGTCGAGAAGCGGTGCCGAAAGTGATGAAGATTGAGAGTGTGAGGCTCCCTTAGAGGGACCTAATTAATCTTTTGCTCGTAAGCCCTTGAATTAATCGTAATTTGGTTTCTCATCCTTAACTGTGGCTGGTAATATGTGCTTCTTCAAAGTCTATTTCCTCTCAAAGTTGTGAACTTTGATTAATTGGGTGATGGTTTTTTTTCTTAATCATTATATGTTCTTATTACAATAGCTATCTGAAAAGATACCGATGTGTGTGTGGATTAGTTTTTGTTGATTTTAACTTGTTTCTTATTATTGGTGAAGATGGGTTAATGGTATGATTATTAAAGATTACTTCTCTAAATGATTTTAGTTAGAGCTTCTTCTTTTTCAAATTTTATTTTTTGGGTTTTTTTTGTTCAGGTTCTTGATTTTCATGAGAGGAGTGATGCAGGGAATCGTCTTGTGGCAGCTCTCCCACTGGTTAATATCTTTTTCTGTCTTTTCCTTTTCTGCTTTAATGGCATTTATTTCGGCTGTTGTAAATACTATAAAGGGAATTTGACTGATTAAGAAATATTTGGAAGAACATGCTTGAGAAAGATACTAGCTTTAGCAATTGGACACATTGAATAACTTGATTTTGTAGTATCATGATTCATTAACCAATCAACTAGAGTATGTAAGTATGTGATAAGAGTTATGCTCATTTGTCTAGTGAACTTCAATCCAGAATCTCCTTCTATTAGCAGCACTGACCCGCACAATATAAAAACTTACTTTGAGTAGCATTTGACAAATCCACGTGTTAATTGTTTTGCAGCCAAGATACCAGAATGTGAAGCATATAAACCTTGAGTTCGGCCATGATATTGAAGACAAGCATCTTGAAAATCTTCAAAAACAAGGTGGTGATTGGAATGTTATTATTCTGTGCTTCTATGTCACTTTGGCTTTCTGATCATTTTGTCTGAGTTGATCATCGTGATGGAAGAAAATTTTTTCTTTTTATTGTTTTTAGCCCAGTACATTAGAACTATTACAAGATATATCTAAGTAACATTTAAACTGTCAAATTGATGAACTAAAACAAAAAATATAAGAATATATCTAAGGTGCTTGCAAATTGTGTTATAGTTATGGAAAATGATTTTGTTTCTATAAATCAGGATAGCATTTCCACGTTTATCCTCTTTTCTAAAATAGGTGTATTTAGTAGTGACGTTGCTTTACTTTTCTATGCAGTGTGGAAATTCTGTTAAGAATGTAGAGACTCTTAATTTGAATGGCTGCCAAAAGATATCTGATGTGGGAATCGAATTTATAACCTGCAATTGCCCGAAGTTAAAGGTATTCTCGATCTACTGGAACGTCAGGTACTTGATACCTTTGCTGTGCTCTTGGGCGTATAGACTCATTTTATAGTTGCACGAGTGTATCTACAATAAATGTCCAAACTCGACAGATAACTTGAACGAATTTCCTCGCAGGGTGTCGGATCTTGGCATTAGGAACTTGGTTAATAACTGCAAACTCCTGATTGATTTGAACCTGAGTGGTTGTAAGGTAGGCTGAATATATCTGATTGTATGAGCTGCTATACACTGTCCTTTTAACTAGAATGATTATCTGCCATCGGGTGGTTTTATCCAAGACTGCAGAATGTCACTGATGAATGCTTAAAATCGATTGCCGAAAATTATCAAGGATTGCAGCTGTTGAACCTAGCAAGGTATTGTTGTGCAATAAGTTTTGATTATTCAGTTAGTTTGTATTGCCATGTTTCTCCATTGTCTTTCTCAGTCGGGTCATATAAATGAGTCATCCCATCTGGCATCTGTGGTAGCATATTCTGGAATATCGAACAATATGTACATATCCTTATCCTGCACAATGAATGATTCTGATAATGCACCGAGTTTTATCTCTTCGTTTCAAAATTAATACCTTATCCTACATCCTGACATGCACGGCTATTTCAGTCGCGTCAAGCTAACGGATAAGGGTTTGGAAACAGTAGTTGTCAAGTGCTCCTCACTTCAAAGTTTGAATCTTTATGCCCTTTCCAGGTAATTTTAATGAAATGTTTCTCAGAATCTAAAACACAGAGAATCTCAGAAGGCTGCAAGTCTCTCTAGTTTCTGAGGTGAGTATTTACAACATCAATCAAAGAATCTGAGTTTCTGATTGTTTTTATGGCTAAAATATTGCAACTATGAGATAATCCATGAACTAAGTTGACAGAATCTTTAGTGTGTTAAGATTCTGATTTGATTTACTGGTGCAGTCTGTTTGGAATAGTGGGAGTTGCAGACAAGAGCTTGGAGGCCCTCTCAGGCTGCTGTTTAACTATGCTTATGATGCTCGATGTCAAGGCTGTGTCGGCATAGGTACCCTACTTTCTCCTTCATCATAGATACACAAGCTGCTTGTAGTAAAATTATCAATATTTATAGTGTCCAAAATTTTGCAGAGGCGAAGCCGTGATGAATAATTGCTTCAATTGTTTGTTTCCCAAATTATTATATGCTTTAAAGTCCATAGCTGAAATGGAGTAAGATGAATTGAGTGCAGAGACAAAGTATCTTTCAACTTTTAGTATCCCATTTAATGTTTTGAAAGTTTTGGATGTAATTCTTTGACATTTTCCCTAGAAAGACTCGATTAATGTTGTATTGGATATCCAATTTCTTTATTGTAATGTGAGAGTTTATTTGTTGGTAGAGATGACATGTCATTGCTCTGTCCCAAAAAAAAACTATAAAATGTTGCCTTGAAAAAGTTCCAAAAAGCCAACTTGATTGTTGAATTCTGTATTCATTCAAATTCGAGCGCAGTGCTCTTTTTCATCATAATTTTTGCTCTAGGACAAAGGACAAAGGACAAAGATGGTTAAATAACACTTATCGTTACAGTAACTTCTCTCTCTCTCTCTCTCTCTCTCTCTCTCTCTCTCTCTGTGTCTGAAATTTTACCAGCTACAGCTACTATATCAGAAATTCTCCTTCACCTCAGACCTGCAGGGAACAAAACAAGGAGAAATTAAGAAACGAGTAACCTCTCTCCCTCTCCAAATCATTTTTGGCGCAACGCATTACCTCTTGTTATGAGCGTCTAGACCTCGGCTTGCAGCGGAATTCAGCAAACAGAGCTATGTGGTCTGAAGACCATTCTGGAGAAGGAAGAGCGGTATCTTTACGCAAGCTATTCTCATCCAAGAGCTCCAACAAAGACTCCACTGTTAACGAGTCAGCTACAACCACAGATTTATATTTTATCATCACTAGTTATTTATTTTTTTTTGGGGGGGGGGGGGGGTGAAGCATCGGAGCAAATAGAAAGCGGGGTGAATGAATTTAACAGATAAAAA
>JAYDZE010101487.1:0-24114 GCA_034509125.1 Monilaria moniliformis
ATCTCAAAATCAGACTCAATTTCAAATTCTATTGCAGAGTTGCACACAGTTGAGTTTTTGAATAATTTGAAATGTTCCGGTACTCCTAATCATGATTTACTGTTGAAAGTAGGCACCCCTGTGATGTTGTTGAGAAACATAGACCATGCCAATGGATTGTGCAATGGTACAAGATTGATTATCACACGCTTAGGTAATCATGTTTTGGAAGCAAAAGTATTATGTGGCCAAAATGCGGGGCATAAAGTGTTGATACCTAGGATGACGTTAACACCTGCTGATCCAAGGTTGCCATTCAAGTTTCAGCGTCGTCAGTTTCCTTTAATTGTGTCATATGCAATGACTATTAACAAAAGTCAAGGCCAATCACTTACTCATGTTGGATTATTTTTGAAAAGACCTGTTTTTAGTCATGGACAGTTGTATGTTGCCGTTTCAAGAGTCACAGCTCGTGAAGGTTTGAAGATATTAGTTTGTAAGGACAATGATGATGATTGTGATTCAACAGTAAATGTTGTCTATCATGAAGTTTTCCAAAACGTATGATGTTATATGTATTATTTTTAACATGCTTGCTGAGGTTATCAGAAATTTGTTTTGTTATATGTAATGTTGTTGTGACATTTACTAAAGTTATTACAATTTAGTTGTTATTGCGATCATTGGATCGTTAATGTTGATATAGTAATTGCCAACGGCAAGATTGCATTATTTGCTTTCGCGTCGTGATGTGGTAATGTTGCAGTGTAAAATAGTTCACTATTGGACAAATCAACTCTTTTTTTAGGGTTTAGGGTTAGCAATTAGATTCTCCGTGCAACGCACGGGTTGGACACTAGTGTTATGAATCCATTAATATATTACATTGATTAAGCATATCAAGGCTCCAAATAATTATATATTTAGGGCTCATTTGGTAAAATGTATTTGAAATTGATTTGAAATTATAATTATATGGAATTGAATTTAAAGTTATCGTATTCTAATTCAATTCCAAAAATTAAACAAGTTTTGCAATTGACTTTTGATTGAATATTTTTTTTTATATATATTATGTAATTTTATATTATTTTTCTATGTATTTTGAGTTATGTGTGCAAGCGCATGTGTTGTGTATGTGTATGTGTATGTATCGTGTTGTGTGTCTGTGCAGTGTGTGTATTGTGTGTGCGATGCTGTCGTGTGAGATGTGTGTTTGTTGTGTGTGTAATTTTGTGTGTCGTGTGTGCTGCGTGTGTTTTTGTGTGTGTTGTGTGTGTGCAATTTATGTATTTGCGTGTAGTGTGTGCATTGTATGTGTGATTCTGCCGTGTTTGTTGTGTGTGTGTATAGTGTGTGTATTGTGTGTAATGTGTGTGCGCGCGCAGTGTGTGTATTAGTGTTGTATGTGTGTGTAGTGTGTGTATTGTGTGCAATGTGTATGCGCGCACTATGTGTATTGGTGTCGTGTGTGTATTGTGTGCAATGTGTGTGTACGCGCACTATGTGTATTGGTGTTGTGTGTGTGTAGTGTGTGTATTTTGTGTGCAATGTGTATGTGCGCGCACTATGTGTATTGGTGTCATGTGTGTAGTGTGTGTATTGTGTGAAGTGTGTGAAGTATGTGTATTGTGTGTAGTGTGTTTGTGTGCAGTGTGTGTAGTGTATGTAGTGTTTGTTGTGTGGGTAGTGTATATGTTCGAGAGTTACTCAACTTTATATATATTTGGATTTCCAAATCTTTACTTTAACTATAGAATTCAAATTGCGGAATTGGGTGGATTTCGAATTGGAATTCATTTCCAAATTCAAATTTTTATAGTACCAAACAATGGATTTGGAAAATATAATTAGATGTATTAATAAAAAGAAAAAAAAAATAGTTAGATATTTTAAAAATTCATCCAATTAATTATAAATTTTATCCAAATTTCATTCAATTAATTAAAATTAGATACAGATTTAAAAAATCATTCCAAAATCTGAAATTTTTTTGTTTCTTTCAAATTTATAATTTGGTTTTTTAGATCTTCAAATTTATAATTTGGTTTTTTAGATCTTATTTTACACTTAGAGTTTTTAGAGGCCAACTCAACTAAATCCATCCAAATTTATCGAAATTTCATCTAAATTTCCAAAAAAAAATCCATTTTTGATTTCATCCAATTTTTTAAAGTGTTTTTCGACATTTTTGACACTTATGCATTTTTACAATGTTTTTTTTTCAAGTACTTTTTTAATACATGTATCATGTCAAAAACTCAATGAAATGGAAAATAAAAATGTCATCTCTCGTCAAAATGGCGGGAATACATTAATACATTAGGTTGCTGCCATGAAAAGATGGCAGTAGTACATTGAATTTAATACATGAATACATCGAGTTCCTATAAATAGATTGAGTTGCTGCCATTTCTCCACATCCAACAACCATTTCAAGTACTCTTATGATATTTTTGTATCCATCAATAAGGTACTATTCATCTTTCTGCAACCGTTTTTGCAAAATCAAAAGGACACATATAAAGATTACTGCAATCCGTTTTCAAAAAATATTTTCTTGATGTCCTACTCAAGATCGCGAACATGTGAGCCCGTGTGCTTCTACTGTCTTGACTTCTGTTATAACTCTGACTCTATAATAAAAATCAAGAGGAGTATACAAACTCACATGTTCGTGATCTAGAGTTAGCATTACGTGAAACTGTTAATAAAACTTACTGCACAGATCATTGTACGTATTTTGTGATTTTTCAATATCACAAAATACATATAGATCAACCTACACAAGGCAACAACAAACAGTTGGAACAGAATACAACTAGGGCTGGCAATTTTTGACACGACACGAAAACATGACACGAACACGCACGAAATTAATGGGTTAGTGTCAAGTCTTATTGGGTTCGTGTCATTATCAGGTCGACCCGATAAGGACACGATAATTTCGGGTTGGGTTCGGGTTGGGTTCGGGTCGGGTTCGGATAACCCATTAATAATTAATATTATTATTTTAATTGTTTTATTTCTTTTTTTTAATTTTTTATTATTTTAAATATGGTTAATTTTTATTTTTATTTACTTTAATGAGGGTTAGATTGTGTCGTTATCGTGTTATTGTAGTGTCGTGTCGGGTTCGTGTCGTTATCGTGTCGTTATCGTGTTGTTATTGTGTTGTTATAGTGTCACTAGCAGGTTCGTGTCGTGTGCGGGTCGTGTTCGGGTTTGAATGTAGCAGGTCGGGTTGGTGTTCAGATTGAGGATTTCCTTAACAGGTCGGGTTCGAGTTTGACCTTATCGGGTTGGATCGTTATCAGGTCGACCCAACCCGCATTATTTGCCAGCCCTACTTGTTACTTACCTTATTATGATGTTTGAATACAAGGGACCTATCTCAGCTCAACTTTATTATAAAGTAAATATTAATCTTGAAGTATAAATCCGGAATGTTATATATTTCACTATTTTATTTTAACCATATTTTTAGTTGGGGCAATTTGGGGTTATGATCTCAAAGGAGTACGTGTCATTGTGGATTTATTTATAATATTTAATGATTATATTATCAGTTCATAGCATAAATAAAGAGGGCGCGGCGAAATAAGGTCCAGATAAAAGAAAGAGTTAATCGGCAATTAACCAACAGCTTATGGTTAGGACTTGTGCCAACAAAAATCTCGACGTTGCTTTGCTTCCTTCCACACCTCTGACTACTCATTTTCGACTTGTTTATTCTCGTCCACAAGATTCAGTTTTAATTGAGTGAAGGGGATTCATTTGGTTAGGTTGGGGCCATGGAGGCGTCGTGCATTTCCTGCGGCGGCGTGTCGGCCTCAATATTCGGTTTACGCCGGCACTCCACTCCACTTTACCAAATCTCCAATCGTCGACTTCGAGTGTGTAGCAGCACTCCCCTGCCCGCTCCCATCAAGAGAAGAAGAAGCCGCAAGATTATTAGACACCGCAAAGATGATGCTCCCCTAGTCGAAACCAGAAGCAAAGAGAGTCCCAAGAACGGAGACCCTCTGGGCCGGAGGGATTTGGGGAAGGCGGTGGTGAAATGGATATCCCAAGGCATGAAAGCTATGGCTCTGGATTTTGCCATGGCGGAGATGGAGATGGAGGAGGAGAATGAGTTTGCGGAGCTGATGCAGCGGATGGGGCCTGGCCTCACCTTTGTTATTCAGGCTCAGCCGTACCTGAATGCTGTCCCCATGCCCGTTGGTGTGGAGGTCGTCTGCCTCAAGGCCTGCACTCATTATCCCACCCTCTTTGATCACTTTCAGAGGGAGCTCAGAGACATTCTTCAACAGTTCCAGAACAAGTCTCTCATCTCTGACTGGCGTCAAACTCAGTCATGGATGCTACTCAAGGACCTCGCCAATTCTGGTTTACATCTATTTCTCTTGCAACTCTCTCAACTCTTCTTCTAAATTGATTTGTGATGCTTTTGCAGCTCAGCATAGAGCCATTGCGAGGAAGACTTCTATTCCCAAATCCGCCCATGGCGTTCTTGGCTTACAGCTGGACAAGATCAGAGCCATTCAGGGCAGAATCGACGAGTTCACCCACCACATGTCCCAACTGCTTCGCATAGAAAGGGATGCTGAGTTGGAATTCACTGAGGAAGAGCTCAATGCTATTCCAACCCCCGATGAGCACTCTGCAAAGCCAATTGAATTCTTGGTCAGCCATTCTCAGGCAGAGCAAGAACTCTGTGATACCATATGCAATCTCAATGCAGTCAGCACAAATACTGGTTGGTTAAATTCATCACAGTATATATACTTGTCTGTAGCCTTGGGAAAACAACTCACATCATTTGGTTGCAGGATTAGGAGGGATGCATTTGGTTTTATTTAGAGTTGATGGGAACCACAGATTGCCGCCCACTAACCTTTCCCCTGGAGACATGGTTTGCGTGAGGATATGTGACAGTAGGGGGGCTGGCGCAACATCTTGCGTTCAGGGCTTTGTTAATAATCTTGGGGATGATGGATGTAGCATCACCGTTGCTCTTGAATCCCGTCATGGGGATCCTACATTTTCTAAACTCTTTGGCAAGAATATCCGCATAGATCGCATCCAAGGATTGGCTGATGCACTCACATATGAGGTACTAACTAAATACCATCTTACCTATGGAAACTCCACTTGTTATTTTATGGCATGGATCAGCATAGATGATATGGTATTCTGTACCCTTTAGTTAGATATAGAATGATTAAAAATCATTTTTAGGCACACTAGTACCAAGAATATGCCCCATATGATCTTAACATCATGTCAGGAGGAACTTCTCTTGGTGGTATGAGTCCCTTTTACTTTTGTTTTCATAATCTTATATTTGCAATTGACACATAGTTTGTGACTTCCATTGTCTACTCTGTGCAGCGTAATTGTGAAGCTCTAATGATGCTTCATAAGAAAGGTTTACAGAAAAAGAATTGTTCAATAGCAGTGGTTTCTACAATTTTTGGAGACAAAGAAGATATTGCATGGCTCGAGGACAATGACTTGGTAGATTGGGATGAAGTAGAATTGAATGGGTTGTTAGATAATGAATGTTATGACGAATCCCAGCAAAGAGCAATTGCGTTGGGTTTAAACAAGAAGCTTCCTGTACTTGTAATTCAAGGGCCTCCTGGAACTGGAAAGAGTGGGGTGCTCAAGCAACTAATTTCCCTTGTTGTTAAACAGGGTGAAAGGGTACTTGTCACGGCACCTACTAACGCAGCTGTGGACAATATGGTTGAGAAGCTATCTGATATTGGAGCTAACATTGTACGGGTTGGTAATCCTGCAAGAATATCGCCTACTGTAGCTTCAAAATCATTGGTTGAAATTGTAAATAATAGACTTGCTGATTTCAGATCAGAGTTTGAGAGGAAAAAATCTGATTTAAGGAAGGACCTTAGTCATTGCTTAAAAGATGATTCCTTGGCTGCTGGTATACGTCAGCTTCTCAAACAGTTAGGAAAGGCAATGAAGAAGAAGGAAAGGGAAACAGTACGAGAAATTCTTTCAAGCGCTCAAGTTGTGCTCTCCACAAATATTGGAGCAGCTGATCCCATGATTAGATGGCTCGACTCCTTTGACTTGGTAGTCATAGATGAAGCGGGTCAAGCCATCGAACCTTCTTGCTGGATACCAATACTTCTTGGAAAGCGCTGTATACTTGCGGGTGACCAGTGCCAACTTGCTCCAGTGATCTTATCTAGAAAAGCCTTGGAAGGTGGTCTAGGAGTATCTTTCTTGGAAAGAGCATCAACTTTGCACGAAGGGGTTCTTGCAACGAAATTGACAATACAGTATAGGATGAACGATGCAATAGCCAGTTGGGCTTCAAAAGAGATGTATGATGGACTACTCAAGTCCTCTGCCACTGTTACTTCTCATCTTCTTTCTGATTCTCCATATGTCAAGGTAATCTTGATCTATGACAAATGTTCAATATTTTTATATGTTATAGGAGTTACATGGGTACATCTGTCTTGAGCTCCTCTATTAAATGATAAGTCTGTCGTCTATCTTTATTGCATGTGGGAGACTGACACTGATCTATACTTAATGCAGCAAACATGGATAACGCAATGCCCTTTGTTACTGCTTGACACGAGAATGCCATATGGAAGTCTTTCTGTTGGCTGTGAAGAACAACTAGACCCTGCTGGTACAGGTTCCTTCTACAATGATGGTGAAGCGGATATTGTCGTACAACATGTGTTTGCCTTGATTTATGCTGGTAATGACCTACAAGTTACAAGTATCTTCTCATTCAATTAAACAATCTTTTGATTCCACCCGACAGCATACCACCCACACACTAAGAGCTAATATCCGGATTCTTGAATCCCCCAAGAAAACTACTTGGATAAAACTAACACACTGAATGCTAGACCACCTATATGCTTTTAAAGAAGTCAGCTGCTTTTTGAGGTGGTATGAAGTGAGAGGTCAATATCTCAGATCATTCTAAGGATAACCATTAAAAGATGATACGTCATATGATGAGCTTCTCTTGAGAATGGCATTTACTTAGTAATGCAGGGGTAGACAAAACACTTATAGGGTTTAAGTAAGGCAATAATTGGCATGATTCATGGTCATCTCCTTTCAGTTGCGTAATTGCATTACATGTCAAAGCCTTAAAAATTTGAATTATTTATTTAATTCTATTACACTTTTGAAGAAGCCCTTGGGCCTTGGGATTTCTATTTGGACTAGAACTTTCAATATACTGGATTTTACATGTTGGTTTCTAGGAGAAGTATTCTCCTCCTCAATATAAGTACCCAGTTGTAGTAACATTATCTTCTATTTCTGATATGATATGAACCTATCTGCTTGCAAATTGGTCGCTGTTGTAGACAACATTTTATTGCAGTCCATCCTAGATATATATTTGAAGGATGTTAATGCAGATGAATTAATAGTGGAAATGTTTAGAAAACAGAAATTTGAGAAATTACTTGTATGATAATTATGGTAGATTTCACAAACCATTCCATCATATTCAAAAGGTAATATCCTTCTAATTATTTGACAGCTAACATCCAAGGTAATTTACAAATATATTAGTCTTGACTTTTCAAACATTAAATATTTGTAGGTGTTAGCCCAAAGAGCATAGTAGTACAGTCTCCTTATGTTGCTCAAGTCCAACTACTAAGAGACAGGCTGGAAGATATTCCAATTGCTGCAGGTGTTGAGGTTGCAACAGTTGATAGCTTTCAAGGCCGTGAGGCAGATGCTGTGATTATATCAATGGTAAATTTTATTGGTCTGGTTATATTTATTTAATGGTAAAATGGTACATAGCCTATTTGGTATTGTCTTTATTTATTACAACATACATATAAATAGAAAACATCTAGCAGTGTGACATAAGATTAGTAGCCTATCCTTCACATAGAATACATGAATCTGTAAGTATCACCTTTGTCTGCTACTGAACAATTAGAGTAGTTCTGTCAGAGTTCTTTGTCGCCTAATTCACAATTGGTCATGATACATGTGAGATATATACATATCTAAAGGGATCTTACTGTGGTCCTTTGAATCTCTCTTCCTCTGGGAAAAGGGCCATTGAGTAATAGATGACTTGACTTATGGTGCTCAGTAGATGCTAACTAGTTGAGTTAGCTAAAATATGCTTCTCCTTCATAATGCAATCATTACGCTTCATATGATTGGACAATAAGAAGATTTTGGGGGTTTTGTAGTTGGTAAAAAGCCAATTTCATAGTAATGCTGCATCATTCCCTTTCTGCTTTGAGAAATCGAGACTAGTATAAGCATAATATTCTTCGCCTTTCTTTTTATGCGATATTGACTAATCTGCCTATTCTGAAATCAAGATACTTTGTTATTGTTGTTGTTGGTGGTGGTGGTGACGTGTCCCTGTGTGTGGCTTGAGAAAATCTATTGATGGACCGTGGAAATAAAAACCAAGTCTTGCAAAATCTTTTTGTTGTTTGGTTGGACCTTCTTCTTGCCAATTTATAAGATACATGCATATACATGTTCAATTGATTAGTGCAGCGTCTTGTTGAGATGGATGCTGAACTTTAACCTTTGTATGTAACAAATGCAAATAAAATGAACTTGAAATAGCAAAAAGTCATGGCATTTGTTGTCTCAGGTTCGCTCAAACAACCTAGGAGCTGTTGGGTTTTTAGGAGATAGCAGACGGATGAATGTAGCGATAACCAGAGCACGTAAACATGTGGCAATTGTTTGCGACAGCTCCACCATATGCCACAACACATTCTTAGCAAGGTTGTTGCGGCATATTAGATATTTTGGGCGGGTGAAGCATGTGGAGCCAGGTGGGTCTGGAGGATCTGGCCTAAGCATGAACCCTATGCTGCCTTTAGTTAGTTGATAAATCCTTCATGTGAATATTCACGTAGCTATGGCGATAGTCCTCTTGGGTGGCGCTGCGCATCTGTATATAAAGGTATTCAAGCAGGTCCTCAAAGCAATCAATCCCCGTATATGCTTATTCATTGCTGCTGCATCACTGTGCTTGCAGTGTTTCAGTAGAGGAACTTCATGTTGGGCAGCAGCCCATATAAATTCATTGCCCGTTGGGTATAGGTAAATGCAGCATCATGTGATATATTTTGTAACTATTTCTGTAGACGCACAAGCATTTCTCAAGTCAATATACTGTAATTTCTTGCAGCTGGCTTTGTGTCCTTTGACATTATCATTTGCACCCTTGAGTTGGTGGGTGTCAGCTACAAAGTTGAAAAGGTTGTTGGGTGCATTTTGAATTGGCTTTCTTTCTTTATCCTCTCCTTTTGTCATGTGGATCTGCCTCAATTGGTGACTACTTCAAATTTTGTGCCTTAATTTGTTTGAATAATCCTCTTATTTTGAGCTGTGAAGTTTAATTTTCTTGAAACATATATTTGGTTTGAGATGCAAAATGAAGCCTCAACATAGGCTTCTTTATCTTCATTTTGTTTTTTCGTAGAGCATCAAGTTTCCTCTATATAGAAAACAATGGTAAGTATATGCTACTCTTTCACCTAGCAAAGTGTATATTTGGTGATACTAATTTCATATGCGTAATCTATAATTGTCTCAAAAGAACCTACCTCAATGCTCTTGTCTTAATATTCAAGTACCTTCAACTTGTATTATCTAAACCTTCAAACCACCTTATATCTAGTTTTCCCCGCTGATTCCGCCAAGCCCGTTCCCTTGGCTGTGGTTTCGCTGGATAGTAGACAGGGACAGTGGGAATCTCGTTAATCCATTCATGCGCGTCACTAATTAGATGACGAGGCATTTGGCTACCTTAAGAGCTTATAAGGGGATTGGTTAATTCATTGAGTTGCTACATTTGCTTCTTTCATTGATTTGCAGATATTGTTACTTAAAGATTATATATACTTGTATGAGTTTCAAATTCTTGATATTTTCACTACATCCACCCGAATATGAATGCTTTGTTGAGTTCCCATGTTTGGCCGTCACGTTTAGTGAGTGATGGAAATATATATGACTTGAGCCTTAAAAAAGAATTTCATAAAATACGATTTTTTTCACATAAAGTTCAAGATTATGAAAGTATTCAAAGAACCCAAGTTCAAGAACATGTCCCAAAACAAGTCCAGTTTCTAGCTCGCAATCTAAATACATTGTAGTTAAGATAATCTATGATCTCGAATTCATGCGGAGGTTTTTATGCAACATTTGTAACAATATCAAAATTGAATAATGGTTATCTTCGAAATGTTGAATATAAATTCCAGTGTTTATTTTCTACATAAAATAATAATTAGTAAACTTTTAGCAAATGTGTGCAAATATATATTAAGATAAAAGTATTTAGAGCATCGGCAGCGCCGTGCTCCAAGCACGTCGTTGTGTGATCGCCGAGCACGGCGATGCGAGCTTGACGCACATTGCTCGGAGCACGCTGTGGCGTTGCTCGGTGAAGTCGAATGAGAGAGCGCCGCATGACGTCCTATATATTATTATTACTATTATTATTTAATTTTTGAATAATGAAAATTAAAAAAGAATTTGCAACGGCCGAATCCTTTTTCCAACGACCATATTTTGATATTTTTTTAATTCTAAAATTCAACTATAAATACATCACTTCCCATTCATTTTTATACACATCAAAATCTCTCTAAATTTTCTCCAACTCCACTTTATAATATTCTGTATTTTTAAATTTTTCCGGCGACGATGATCCAGCCAACTACTACGAGCATTATTTCCAAATGGGTCGTGATGTTGAGGCGCTAGCGAGGCATTATATGGCCGGAATGGAACTCAGTCAACCCCAACAACTGAGGCAATACATCCAACGGGACATAGAAGGCATTGACGCTCGTCTCGTCGCATATTATTTCTCCTAAAATCCGTGATGAGGGACGACTGTATTTCGCCAGCAGTTCCGCATGAGCCGAGATTTGTTTATGCGCATAGCCAATACGTTGGCAGCGTGTGAACCGTACTTCCAATAACGTCGGGACAATACTGGATGGCTCAGTTTTTCCACGCTAAAAAAATGTACGTTGGCCATCTGACAACTCGCAACTGGAGCAAGTTCTAACATATTCGACGAATATTTGCACGTCGCTGAGAGCACGAGGAGAAAATACTTGAGGGAATTCTGTAGGGGCATTCGAGATGCATTCGGCGCGAAGTACTTGAGGTCGCCGACAACCAAAAATTGTCAGTACTTGCTCAATATGGACGAGGCTATACACGGCTTCCCCGACATTGCTCGGGAGCATCGACTGCATGTATTGGGAGTGAAATAATTGTCTATCAGCATGGAGAGGACAATATACCAGCGGCCGTGACACCCATCTGACCATGATTCTAGAAGTAGTTGTCGACTACCGGTTATGGATTTGCATGTCTTCTTTAGCCTCGTCGGGTCCAACAACGATATCAACATGCTAAATCACTCTGACGCCTTCAATGACGTGTTGGCCGGCAGGGCTCCGACCATAAGTTTCACGGCCAATGGACATCAGTATGACATGAGATACTATCTTGCGGACGACATCTATCCCAAGTGAACACGCATTCAGCGTGCTCCAAGCACGGTTCGCGATTGTCAAAGGTTCAGCTCGTTCATGGTTTAAGGACATTATAGTCGATGCCATGTATGCGTGCATCATATTGCATAACATGATTATCGATGACGAAGGAGCAAATGCTGCTAATTGGGCTGACGAAGAGACGACTGAATCCTCTACTACAAGCGACGCTCCAACTCAAGGTGCCCTGACGAGCTTCCACACTTACGCCACTCACCGTGAGTCGACACGCGATAAAGAACAACATTCTCGACTCCAACATTATTTGGTTAAAGAAATCTGGGCGCGTTTAGGTCCTCTCCAGGAGTAGTATTTTAATTTTAATTATGTATTTTTAATTTTAATACTTTTTAATTTAGATTGCGTACTTTTTAATTCAAATTATACTTTTTTTGAAATTTTAAAGTTTTTAATGAATTTCGTTTTGTTCAGTAAATCATTTTAATTGAATATATAATTAACAAATAATAATAATAATAATAATAAAAGATAATATAATGTATCGTGAATAGTAGTGCTAAAGGAAATAGTGCTTAGCACAACGACAACGCCGCCGCAAAACAAGGAAAAGGAGTGGCGGTCGGCATGGGCGGGGATAACGGAGGAAACGCTGCGCCTTAGCCGCGCGAATCGCCGAGCTCGCGGCTGAATGCGTGGCAGCGACGGCGCTGCAGCTCGCTTTTTTGCAAATCTGTCGCGTTTCTTAATTTATTTTTATTTTTTCAGAAATTGCTCATGAGATTCCACTGCTGATTTGATGGGAGCTTCACGGGTTGTCATGTAGCTTCACGGGAGATAGAGGAGGGGCACTCAATTTCCTCTATAAAATCCCACACACTTTCACTTCTCTTCTCACTTTCTTTCACTTTTCTTCTCACTTTCTTTCACTTTTCTTTTCACTCTCTTTCTTTATTTTCATTCTCACTTGTATTTTATGGATCCAAATTCGGGAAAAAATCCTCATCCATCGGGTGAGCTACTCGAATTTTTTGAGTATTGTCGAGGTAAGGGTTAGGATCCATCGAATTTCACTAATTTTATGTTGAGTTGTCGCGATGCCGGCGTGGATCCGAATGTGCTTCCGAATGCAACGGCGAATAATGACGCCCTAACCCCAACCTTGTCGTAACGTCGGCGACTACTCTGTCGACGAGATGCATACCATTGACGAGTTGGACCTATCCCCTCCCGTGATGGGTAAATGCAAAGAGAAGAAGGTGGCCCCCTGTGCGCGTGATGGCAGATCGAAGAAATGGTCTGGAGGAGACGAAGTTGGTAGCCCGATGCTACATTTATGTGTCCGAAGATCTGGCGATCAGACAAAGGGTCCGCGTCTTCTAAGATAAGATTGCGGAAAAATACAACGCGCTCAAACCGGTTTGGGCGTTGGAGCGCGACTACGATAACCTCCGCAAACATTGGGGCCGAGTTCAGACCGAGGTAGCCAAATTCTCCGGCTACCTCAACAACCTTCAGAAAATATGGCCGAACGGCCATAGTTGAGAAAGCATTCGCGAACAAGCTCATGCCACCTTCTACAACGAGGAACTGAAACAGTTCAAGTACGAGGAGGTGTGGGCAATTGTGAGAAATCACCTCAAATTTTCTAACGGCTCCAACTTCTCATCTGGCCCTAAAAGAACCAAGCACACTGCCTCTGGCTAATACTCTATAAGCAGAGAGGCCGGTGCATTCGATTTGAATGCTTCGATGAATGAAAGTATTGGCCAATAGTCGTCGACCCGTCCTATGGGACAGAAAACGGGAAAAAGAAAAGGGAAGGGGAAGACGCCAGAAGGCAGTGCTGGAAATTGAGACCCGTCAGTGGACGACATGACTCAGACGGTGTTGATGAAGGAGTATCGAAAGGTGGTTTTCAGTGACACTTCGAACATGAATGAAGAGAGATTCGACAACATGCCAAGTTGGTCGCCCTCATTGAAAAGAAATTAGGACTAAATTAGGATTTATGATTTTTGTAGGTCTTTTTATCTATGTAATATTAGAAATTTCAATTATGTCATTTTCGATTTTTAATTTATGTAATTTAAAATTTAAAAATAATTAATTCAAATAAATATATAAAATTAAAGTATTATAAAAAATGATAAAATGATAAAAATAGAGTTGTGACTGATTTGAGGCTGAATTGTTTGAGGCAGTGATAAATGTGTTGTGGCTGGAAAGTGAAATGATTACGTGACAGCTAAAAGTTTGAGTTGTGACTGATGTTTTTGGACTGGAATAATGATGACCTTAGATGCATGCAGAACACATTTATTTTTTGAGTAATTAAGTAATTATGAATATATCTACTCCTATATTCACGTAAGGATTTCCCTAATGTACATCTACTGCTGTTAATAGAGTAACAGTAGTAGTTTCTACGAAATTACTGCTCCCCGATTATCATAAAACAAAACTAATACGCCTTCCTCCCTTTCCTCTCTAATGAACAACACCACTCTGAATTAATTCCTCGCCTCGCCTCGCCTCGACTCGCCCCGCCTCTGCCAATCCTGATTGATTTCAATCGATTTTCACTCCATCGCTTTATCATTCTTGCTGCTATCTCTCTGATTTCTTTCTTTTGTTTCATTTGAGGCCTCAGCTGGATCGATTGGCTTCAGACTCTGTCGTTTTGCCCTTCCCATTTCATAATTTTTTCTAGAAAAAAGTCATAAAAAAGAAAATTTTGTATTTGGGTTGTTTTGTATGTGCCTAATTTTGAAGATTCTTCCTTGAGTGGAGGAGGATGGGATTACAATCTTCCGGTAAATTCCTCGAATTTGCTGGAGGAGTAAACCATCTCAGTTTCTGACCTTCAACTGAATCTTTAATCTATCTATCTATATATCTATCAATAGAATAGAGGGAGGATTGGGTTATGGACGAGGTCTCTACTGCTGCTGGTAGGGAAGCTGAATTCCCGCAACTCAGCGAGAGCTCAACATCTTCGTCTTCCTCATCATCCAGGCTAATCTCATGGCGCCCTAGGCCGCTTGCCTTCCGACCTTATTCCCCAACTCTCCACACTAATACCAAGCCCCAACATCTGCGGGTGGTCGTCAGAAGACCGGTATGATTTTTCCGTCCATCACTCTTATTATTTTTCATCTGTCATTGCATAAGTGCAGAAAACTCCCACTTTGATCACTAGGATAACTTTGTGTCTGATACCTGGAAACTGCATGGTACGATCTATTAATCTACGATTTCAGTTTGTCTAATGCCTATTTTTGAACAAGTGCTTGATTACCCATGGCAATGATCTGGTCAAATGGTTATTGTAGAGGCTGGTTCGGTTCGGTTGTTATGGTTGGTTCTTGTTACATTTCCTATGTCACTATTGATAATGTATGCCAAGGATTTCATCCAGTTTGGCATCCAGCACACATGGCATGCATAGGTGATAGTGAAACATAAGTGCAACAGTAGATTATAATCGATCACATAAATTTATAGGCTGCATTCAACATCAGGCAGCAGATGACAATTGACAAGAAAGTAGCCCTAAAAAATAATTAGGAAAACTAAAATTGGATAACATATTAACGGTGCATCATGTATGAAAAAGTTACCTTTGGAGGCTGGTATTTGATGATGTTGGCATGTTGAAAGTGTTTGCTTATTCTGTTTTGAACAAAATTATCATCATTTTGACCATAGATTCTGGACCCTCTATGTATCATCAAATTATCAACAGAAATCAACTTGTATTAACCAATTAAACTTGTTGAAGAGTAGTAGTCACTGACTCACTGTATCAGTTATAACTTTAAATAATTATAGATAAATTCAAATGAGTAGGTCTGTGACGGACGGCTGTGGTTGTACAAAAACACAAGAAATCAGAATATTTCAGTCCTCTATTCATAAATGAATTCCAAAGTATAATCGCATAACTAAACCATGCTTTTGAAGAGGAGAAAAGTAGTGGTCTTGGCTTGGGCGTGGTTTGCAGATAGAGCATCACTTTGTTTTGATGAGACAGATGGAGAGAAAGTAAGAATGAATTTCTGAAGCCTTAATAGTCAAATCCTTATATAATATTGTCATTGGAATGTTTACTTGAAGAAAGGCAAGATTTATTTTGGATAAGACAGAAAGTCCAAGAAACTGCCTCAATATTGTCACTGGGAAGGAGGTCAGGTGATCAAGATATTCTGGTTATATATAGGGACTGTGCATATTGCAGGGGCAGGTCATGATCATTAGTTTTATTGTCAGAATGGTTTTATATTATATCCTCTATCAAGGAATTGATCTCCTTTCTGGTTTTGCTTTTGTTTTTCCATCCAACTATTATTTTTATTGACATGCTGACCTTATCTGTCATTTTTCGCTTGGAATTCATTTGCTTTCTGTAACCTTTGTTGAACTAGTAGGTCCATTTTAGATTTTTCTTCTTTGGTTGCAGTTGGTTGCCCGCTTGACTAAGGATATTGTTGAGATATATCAATTATGCAACCCTCAGTTCCGTTATTCAGAAGAATTGAACCTAAAGAGGTTCTTGACATCACCATCTACTGGACTTTTGAATGACGGTTGCGATAATGAAAACTCAGACCTAATCCTTACCGTAAATTATTCCCTGGTTAACTCAAACATAAATCAAAGGTATGCCTATCTCAATGTCTGGGAAATTTGGTTAAGGATTTGAAGGAATATGTACCTTTTGGTAACATTAAGCATTACATTCTGATTTTATATTTAAATTATTAAATATTAAAACTCAAGATGATACATTTTGAACCTTTAGTGGTAATTGCGTTATGCAAACACTTATCAGAATATTTGTCTTATTATAATTTCTTTTAACAGGTGGAAGAATTTAGCAAACAAAACCGGTGAATTTTTTATGACTAATGCGCTGACATTGTAATTTTTGGTCGTAGTTCAAGATGCCATCGGTGTTGGACACATACTATAGGGTTTCTAATTGTTATAATTAGTTTACCTTGTCATGCCACTGGATTCCCATGAAAATATTTTTTGCATTGATCAATATAATAGTTTGAAGAAAGCATCTTCTTGTCATTAATTGGCAGAAATTTAAAATAAGTGTCTCAAGGACAACCTATTGTCATGGAACAAGGAAATGGCTAAACAAATGAAGGAATGGCTCTCAATGATATATGTTCTGTTGTAAGATTACACACTATCTAATCCTCAGTCAGTAATGAAGAAAAAGTAACAGAAAAACTGGGTCGATCATCTTGGTTCTGGCATTCTGCCTGTATGAATTGTAGAAAAGAATATTCTTTTCCTAAAGTTTCTTTTGCACATTGTTACATATTATCAAAAATTATTTGACATCAGCCGTTTTTTCCCTACTCTTTTTCTCCCCTGTTAGGCTTTCTGCTTCTCACTTGTATGTAGCATTGGATGTTGGCAAATGATTTGCGATCTACTTCTATATCCAGGTACGTTGTGAAGGATGTTCTTGGCCAAGGCACATTTGGGCAGGTTGCTAAGTGTTGGGTAGCAGAAATGAACAGTTTTGTTGCTGTCAAGATCATAAAAAATTTACCTGCTTTTTACCAGCAAGCACTTGTTGAAGTTTCTATCCTAACGACAGTAAGCCTGCTCTGGACTTGGTTTTGTCATTTTTCTGATCCGACTAAAACTCTTTGTGGTAGATTTTCAGCCTTTTGTTTCTTTACACAGTTAAATAAGAAGTTTGATCCTGAGGATAAGCACCACATTGTTCGGATATATGATTATTTTGTGTATCAGAATCACCTGTGCATTGTCTTTGAGCTGCTTGATGTTAATCTGTGAGTTATTGGTCCACAAAAATTCCATTTAGAGATAAGCCTTTTTTGCTTGATCATACCTGGGAACTTAGCTGCATTGCCATGAGAATCTTGTATCAGGTATGAGCTTATCAAGTTGAATCATTTTAGAGGATTGTCGTTGAGCATTGTGCAGCTATTCTCAAAACAGGTGATACATTTTCCTTTCTCCAAGCTAGTGTGGATTTAAAAAAACGTTCATTCATGGAATGGAATGTTGAATTTGTCAATGTGTTATAAGATTGATTCTTATCATTCTAGATATTGCGGGGTTTGGCTCTCATGAAAGATGCTGGCATAATTCATTGTGATCTAAAGCCAGAGAATATTCTGTTGTCTACTAGGTGAGCTACTCCTTGATGATTTTGAACCCCAAAAAAGGTATGCATCTTATTTATCTTAAATATCTGAAGTATCGAGTCATTACAGTGTGAAGCCAGCAGAAATCAAAATCATAGACTTTGGATCAGCTTGTAGAGAAGATCGTACTGTTTATTCTTATATACAGGTAAGCGTTTTTCAATTTTGGGATTTATAAATTTGTTGATACCAATTTTAGTTTAGTTTGATAATCTATTAACTTTTTTTTTTTTTTTTGCAGAGTCGGTACTATAGATCACCAGAAGTTCTTCTTGGATACCAGTATCCTTGAAAATGATAAAAAGCCCCTCCCCGCACCCCACGAAAAAATTAATCCGGCTTTTGTTGGGAGACCATGGACCTTGCCTTAATCGAAGTACTTCTGATTGAGAAAAGGAAAGCAAGTATTTAATGTCACTTGCTCGCATTATGAGGAACTAAATTGTTGGGCTACATTTGTTTTCTTCTTAGTCCTCTGCTCTTTTACGATGATTTCTACTCATTTAACAGATTCTTTATGAAAAAAAAAAGAAGCTTTTGTAGACCTTAACCTTGCATAGGTACACTACAGCTATTGACATGTGGTCATTTGGGTGCATCGTTGCTGAGTTATTTCTTGGGCTACCATTGTTTCCAGGAGTTTCAGAGTTTGATCTTTTGCGGAGAATGATTAAAATTCTAGGGTATGATACATCCTCTTTCTTTCTTGGAATTTAATTAACTAATGCTTTTAGGTAATCTTTTGACAAGTGGAAAGCAAAGGTTGAGGTTAATGTTTCGGGAGATGTTTATCTATGGTCCTTACATCTTTGTTTGGGGATATTTCATTATGAAATGAATGCCCCTATGTATTCTTCAGTTATTTGATTCAACTACCCATACATCCTCCCTTAAGGTTTGGTTTCTGCTAGTTAATCCACTCGTTTAATCTAAATCACTTTTACTGTTTTTTATGCTTGCTGTTGTCTAACTATTGGCCCTGACGGCCTGACTGTTGATCTTTGTGGTCTGTTGTCTCACAAAATAAATTATTGAATCCAATCCTGCTCTTGGGACAAAAATAATTTAGTTCAGGAAACTGGACATGTCTTGAAAAACATAATGAGAAGATAGTTGCAAATGATGTTAATTAAAATTTTGTACTTATTGAAACTGTTGTTCAAATTTAGATAAGCTTTATATGCTCATAAGTAAAGTATAAGCATATATTGGGGAAAGAAATATGTCTAGTTGAGAAAAAGAAGTTTGACATGCTGTCCAAGACACACAACTAGATGCTGCAATTGACATGATGTCCAATACACAGTTACACACAACTAGATGCTGCAACACTCCTGAAATGGCTGTTGGTTCTGTTCCCCCCCCCCAATGCTGCTGCTGCATGATCATTCATAATCACACACTATCTCATGGCATTTCCACAGTCGTTGTCATCCACTGTCATTTTCTAAACCTATACAAATTTAGTTAACTAACTCTGCTCTCCAGCCTTTTCCTATTCAAATTTCTAAATCTAATATGTTTTTATGGTCATGGGAGTAAAGGTGGTGCAAAATTGGTCCAAGATTGCCTACCATGAGATCTTCTTTTCCTCGTTCTTCCCCGTTCCCATTTTAAAGATCTTTAGATTTAATTTGCCTCAAATCTAGTACATGGCTGAATATTAACTCCATTCTGAAGATGCTACCCTCAATCTGAATTCAATGCTAAAACCTCCAAGTTTAGATATTTAGGCATATTTTCTTTACTTTATCTCTTGGAATACATTATCAAGTTGAACATAATCAAAGGTCGAATTTGTCGTGCATTAATTGGATCAGAAACAAACAACAACAACAACAAAACATCACATGTGGGGACCTCTGCTTTCTGCAAATTGTACTTTCCTCAGGTGTTAGCTATCTTGCTAGTTGGCTTAGTCTGCTAAATTTGCAGGGGCCAACCTCCTGATTATATTCTAAGGAAGGCAAAAAACACTAGCAAGTTTTTTAAGTTCGTTGGGAGCATCAACCATGATGACAGAGACCAGAGTCAGAGAAGCAATTGCAGCATGTATCAGGTTTTGACTGAAGAAGAATATGCAGCTGTAAGTGCCTTTTAAACTTGTAAGTTACAGCTTGGTGATTTTTTATTGTTAGGGTTTTGTATGTTTTCCAATATGTACAGGTCCTATGCCATATTTATCTGTATTTGTGTGCATAATAATATCTATGCATATACAAGTATAATGTATTTATTTATGGGTGTGTAGCTCTCTATATGAATTTTGAGGTCTGCTTCTTAGCTTCCTTTTATTTCAGTTTTCATTTGTACTACACCTTGTTATTCCTGTATTTAGAATTTGGATTATTGTTTTTGGGATTTTGTAATATGCCATTTTTCTAGTTTGCATGTTGATCCACAAGTAGGTAAAGGCACATTGCTCACTCGAACCATAGTAACGAGTTGTTTGTTGCTCCTTTGATGCATTTCCATGAAAATAATGATGCTTATGATATTACTTGCATCGTACTTATGGTGGGTCCTGGTGTAATATTGTACTAAGTCAGCAAGCTCTCCTAATTCTCAGCCCTTGAATTTTCATTTATGCTCTTACTAATTCTTTTTATTAGTTATTCTAACGCTTCTTTGATTCAGAGGGAATCGAAAAAACCTTCAATAGGAAAGGAGTACTTCAACCATATGAACCTTGAAGCAATTGTCACAAAGTACCCTTACAGGAAGAATTTGCCAGAGGAAGAAATTCTTAAAGGTTATCATCATACTCTTCCAAGAAGCTACAGGGGGACATATTGACTGTCTATTTTTGTATACATTATTTTTTTGGATACATTATTGACTGTCTATTTTTACAGAAAGGCAAATACGATTAGCTCTTATTGATTTCTTGAAGGGGCTCGTCGAATTTGATCCGGATAAAAGGTGGTCACCTTTGCAGGTATTGAACAACTTTGGCATATCAATAAAAATGGATCCTTAAATTGATTCTCTTTGTCTAATAGCATTTGATTATTAATGTGTTTTAGGCTTCAAAGCACCCTTTTGTTACTGGGGAACCTTTTACATGCGCTTATGAACCTGCTCCAGAGACCCCACACATGGTGAGTAAGTATGGCTGAATTGCCTTCTATATAAATGCATCAACATGCTTCTGTTCTTTCTTTTACCTTTTGGAAAAAAAAGAAAAAAGAATTCAACCATTTTTGCTTGTGTGAATTAAGGGTAGCCCGTGAATGAAAATCCTCTTGTAGTCATTGTGAGTCTGTGACAGCAATTGGTGAAGATCTTGATATAGTCATTCCTCTCTTATAGCAATGTCCTGATTCATTCATTGATCCATATCTACCTTTAGTTGTCTACACGATCCTTCCTATCTCTTTGATGGTTTCATCAATTTTTGTAAATTTTGCTTCCCTTTTCAGCCTGTTTCTCAAAATGTTAAGGTGGACCACCATCCTGCTGGGGGTTATTGGTTTGCCGCTGGTCTCTCCCCTAATGTGAGCGATTTTCTTTCAATATATTCTGCAGTTCCTTTTGTTTATCTGGATGCAAAAATTTGACTTTGCTGGCCTTCTTATGTAGATATCAGGAAGGAACAGAGCTATGATGCCCAACAGCCCACATTACCAATTTGTGCCATATGTGCATCCAGGTAGTTTTGGTAGCTTGGGAAGCCATGGGAGCTACAATGATGGCCAGGGGCTTGGAAGCAGTTATGGAAGTTTTGGCGACAACAACAATTTCCATGCATTTTATTCTCCGGCAGGTCCTTCTGGAATGAATCTCTATGCACAAACTGGTAACTCACTTCTTGGGAATAGTCCTGATACTAGGCGCATGATGCAACTACCGCACGGGAGTGGAATTGGTTTTAGCCCTGGAAATTTCGCACCTATGTCCCTTGGTTCTAGCCCTTCGCAATTTACTCCTCCTAGCTCCTATGGTCAGATTTCAGCAGGTTCGCCCAGACATTACGGTCCTCCTTCTCCTGTAAGAGGGAGTTGTCATGGATCTCCTTTAGGAAAGATGGCATCTGGAAGCCATTACAACAGAAGAAAGAATTGGGCCTATCATGGAAATTTACATTCCCAAGAAACTGCATCATCTTCTAACTGTCAAGGAAATATCACTGATATGAACACCTGCCTGCCTGAGGGGAACACTCCTGTATATGTAGGCTCTCCATCTCATTGGCAGCCCAACTTAAATGCATCAACATGGAGACCACAACAAGGAGGGCGGAGTGTAGCATCAAGCTACTCCTCTTCACATATGCAAACTGTCCAAGGGAGTGCAGTTGAAAAGCACGAGGCTAGTAACTCACTGCCTGATCCTGGAGACTGGGATCCCAATTATAGGTAAGCATGTAAATGCAGTAATGTATTTTGACATAAGATACTTCAGTTGTTTGATGGTTGAGCTCTATTTCATATAGCTGTTCTGATTATCTCGGTGTCTATCAAATGGATCTTCTCGTATTATATTGCACTATTTTCTCCTTTTCAGTGAAGAACTTCTTTTGCAAGAGGATAGTTCAGATGTGAACAGCATGGCAAATCAATTTATCAAGGGGATTGACTTGGGCCAACCTTCAATATCCAGTGAACCATTGATTGGAGCTGGAAATTCAAGTCACATCTCCAGTGCTGCTCTTTCTGTGCAAAGGTAAGCTTTATATTCGCAGAATGTATAAAGGAAAGTCTTTAAATTTATTTTCTTTCATTAATCCATTTTACCGCCTTTTTAAGATAATATTCTCCAATTTAGCTTTCAGCACAGTGGACATTACTGCCAGTAGTATCAGATGTACACCTGTTGCATCACTTGTTACAAAAATGAAATTGCAAATTATCTTTAGTTCTTAACTGTGTCTGATATTACTTAGCAAGTGATATTCATATTTAGTATTGTTGTATCTCTTGACATGGCCTATGTGGGCAAATACCTTCCACGACCATCAAGAATATCAGAACTATGAACTATGCTTGTAAAACTCAATAATTGAAACTACGACACCCTTGATTTGATATTATTGGACACTAAAGCTGAATGGAACTGTTTAAAGATGATTGTGGTTTTCAAGCTTTCTCGTGTTTGGTTGTTGTTAATTGAGGCTCAGATTAGTTTTTCTGTTGTTGGATCACAATTTAGGCATGATGGGCCTATTCAGTCTTTTTCTCTTGGCGAAGCAGGGAGTAATCCTGCAATCCATGGTTATGCCCACACAACCAATCAATCATATTTAACGCCTCATTTGGCGCTAATTTCTCCCAGCCGTTTGGGGCAGCAGCCAGCTCAGCGGCACAACATAGGGAGATCAGCTCAATTTCATGAAGGTGAGTACCCCAATGATCTGGTCTACATTCTCCTGGAAGCAAGAGCATATAGTCTGATGCCTCGACCCCCTCTCCTTTGGTTTCAGTTTGAACATTTTGTCACCTTTCCAATATATTTTAACACAAACTTGGTATATCTACTTACAGGAGGACATAGAGGGAACTACTCGTTCTCCACTACACCTCCCGCTTTTCATGGAAGAAAAGATTACAGAAGGAATGCGTGATGCATAATGTGAAATGTTATGATGGGAGAAGTCCTTGCAATGGAGAAGTTATCATTATTTATACTAGTATTGCATTTCCTGCACTTGCGATTTTTTCCTCTTTTTTTTTTTTTTCTTTTTTTCTTTTTTTCTTTTTTTTTTTCTTTGAGTTTCTCGAGAAAAAAATTACTATGGACGTCCCTCTCTGGTTTCAAAAGGTGAAAAGAAAGAAGTTGATTTGAGGGTTGATATTGGCAAGTTGATGGAACATAATGTAATAGACAGGAGATGGTGGTTTACAAAAATTGGTGTTATTATTATTGAGGAGGGAAATGGAATGGCCTTCCTCCTTGTGCACTTATAAATTATGGCTTTTTTTATTTATTATTTTGAAATTGTTGGGACACATACTTGACCTGGAGTGTTGTTGTATATCTCTTTTTCTATTTCTGTTGGTCATATGGTATGGGAATTGTCATTTTTTGAAGTCATGTAATTAAGTAATCCTAATTACTTAAGAAGAGAATAAGCTATACTTATATCTAGAGATGTCAATCGGACCAATCCGTTCGGGTTTGGGCCAACCCGCTCGGGTTGTCGGGCTATTCGGGCTGCAAATTTTGTCGGGTCAGAAATTTACAACCCTAACCCTTCGGGTTTCGGGCTAACCCGTCGGGCTAATCGGATTCAAATTTTTTTATGATTTTTTAATTAATATATTAATTTTGATAATTATATATTTGTAACAAAGAAATACATCAATAAATGAATATAATTTTAACTCAAAACTAATATATAGCATTTAGAGAAGTAAGAAAATATATTTTTCTTAATAGATTATCATTTTTTTAATTTT
>JAYDZE010101597.1:0-24112 GCA_034509125.1 Monilaria moniliformis
TAGACAAGACTCTCGGAGGTGCATGTCTTCATACATGTCACCGTATTCTATGTATTCCGCTGCGTATAAGTACGAATGTAGGGATGGATTATGTGTATTCCTCCCAAGACTCTGATTTGTCATTCTCATTATTGTGAGACTATTTCCTTCGACATATCGAGAAATCGGTATAGTAGGCATATGCCAGATTCGCCACCCCCTTTCTAATCCCGCTTCTTAATCGCCACCCCCATTTACGATAACCGAGCTTTATTATCCTTAATAAAGTGCGGCCGTGACACGCAGCTCCCTTGAGTTGTTAATTTGATTTAGGTGAATTTTTTTCGTCTATTTTTTCATTTTGTTGACGAGGTAATTTTGTTCTTAAATTTTTGGATTATTTTTCTTTTTTGTTATTTTATTTTTTTCTTCTTCTCTTCATATATAAAAGTTTTGTGCAGCTTGTGGGTGACTTTCTTTGAGAAATTATCGAGAAACAGGTTACGATATCCATCAATTCCCCAAATTCTTCAAGTGGAGGCTGAAATGGATGTAGGTGGTTGAGATTTGAGTATGAACGATGTTAGTGTTGAGAAATGGCTTTTTCAAAATTTTGTGGCTGAATCAAGAAGGAATTCATATGGAATGCTTTATTTTGTGTGTGAGAAGAAAGGAAAGGTGAGTGATTCTGGTTTATTCTGTTGGTATTATCCTACTATTGGTGATTGGGTGCGAACTCAGTCACAACATGAATATGAAAATGAAACTGTCATTGCAAGGTCTTGTTAACATACAGAGGCATTGGAGAATGTATATGTACTGATTGTTGCTCGTGGTGCTTTATTTTTTGCTATTATAGCTTTTCTTATAACTTTATTTATGTAGGTTAGTGTTGTGCACATAACGTTCTTTGTAAATGTTGGAATTTGTTGAATTATCGTACTTTTGATGTAATTTGGTAAATGTAGTTTTTTTTTGTCACATTATGTTTATGGAAAATGTTAAGATTTGTTGAAAATATTTACATACACATAATTGTTCAAGCATTATGGTATATTACAATCACAAAATAATATATGTTACATCTTCGAGTAGTTGATCTTGAAGTTATGTTGCCTCTTGTTAACATACAGAGGCATTGAAGAATGTATTTGTACTAATTGTTGCTCATGGTGCTTTATTTTTTTGCTATTATAGCTTTTCTTATAACTTTATTTATGTAGGTCAGAGTTGTGCACATAACGTTCTTAGTAAATGTTGGAATTTGTTGAATTATCGTACTTTTGATGTAATTTGGTAAATGTAGTTTTTTTGGTCACATTATGTTTATGGAAAATGTTAAGATTTGTTGAAAATATTTACATACACATAATTGTTCAAGCATTATGATATATTACAACCAAAAAATAATATATGTTATATTTTCGGGTAGTTGATCTTGAAGGTATGTTGCCTCATGTTGCACTTGTACAACTAGTTGCATATGTAACAAAAGATAATATTAAATCACATGTCATGTACTCAAAGAAAAATACATTTGAGGTACCCAAATACTACTTAATCTTATGTAACTGTTGCATAAAAACGTACAAATAAAGTGAAAATCAAAAGAAATGGAAAAAACTCACATACCAGAGGAATAGATTTTATTCGGGTTCTTCAAATCAGTCCTTCGTCTCCATTCCAATTGTGGATGATTCCACAAAAGTCCTCATACATGTTTCAGTTATACACATGACATTATGTGTACTCTCCAAAACTCGAGCAATCATACAAACCTCTTTGATTTGATTTCCCTTGTATAATTTATTTTGCAACCGTCCTGATGCAATTTGATTTTCTGAACCATAGAAAGATTTTCCAGTCATTATACGAACAAACCCCCCTATTTTGTTGGGTGCTTGAGATTTCTTAATCTTACTTGAATGCTCTCTATTTTTTTTCTTTGAATGCTTAACCCTAAAAACAACGGATTTGAAATAGGCTTCATTTTGTAATCTTTAAATGAAATATTGTGAAAATTGTTTTTTGGATTAGGTATTAGATGAAGAATGTGTGAAATGAAGTGGACGGAAATTGTATATTTATGGAAGGAGGTTGGGTAGTTGTTAGTTATTAGTTCGTAGTTGGGTAGTTACTAGCAAAAAGTAGTTGGAATGGTAGGTAGCATAGTATGGAGTAAGAAGTAGGTAGGCAGGGTAGATGTAAACTGTTGAATTAATAACAAAAATTTACTGCACATATATATTTTATTTGAAAACACAAATTCATATTTTGTGCATTTTCCACGTATAATATTTCCTAAAATATATTAAGTTTCTGCCACAAAACATATATATGTAGATGACATAGCATGATAATGTATAATAACATAAAACATAGTTTGAAACTCACAACACATTCATTAGCAAAGAAACATTTATGCTCAAATTAGTCTTTCTTGTCATGTTTCCCTACTCTTTGGGCCCTGCTTCTTTTGGGCCTTGGTTCTGGAACAGTTCTTGGGGTATGTTGCTCACCATTTCGCTGAATTATTAATCAATTTACTTACTTAAGCAGTGCATTATAAAAGTGAATAAATATAAAATTTTCAAAAAAGTGTGTTAATGTATTATACCAGTGAATATTTACAATATTTTCAATGAAAGAAAGTGTGTAAATGTTATATTCCTTTTGGATGTTCCTGTTGTAGTTTCACGGGTTTGAGGTTGAGGCGCTTGAACTGGTTTTTGAAAGAAACAACAAAATAATCCAAATATATCACATAAGGTACCCAATCAAATATATAATATTAGTTTAGGTATCCTTCGCATTACAAAAGTACAAATTGATATTGCCAAATTTGCCAGATTAAAAAAAATCTAGGTATCTAAACTAATGTGTAATATCATTTTAGGTATCTCTTGCATGATACAAGCAGAAACTAAAATAACCTTTTAGGTATCAAAAGTAATGTTTATCTCAATGGAGGTGTCACATACCTGCTGTGATAGCTAGGTCTCTTCAGTGGCTTCTTCAGTCTGTTCAGGAGTGAGTTCTTTGGGGTCACTTTGGCAGGTTCGAACATTGTGCCCTTCTCCACCATACCTACGCCACTTAACAATAATGTAATGTTTCAGCCTTTGTACATCATCCTCGTGAACTCTAATCCCAGGCTGTTAAGTTTGTCTCTTCTTCGGTCTTCCTATTGCCTCTTTGTACGGGGTGGCTGAAGCTCGAACCCAACCTCTGAAGTTTGAGGCCAAATTCTCATTCCATTAATTGGGTAAAGCACGTTGTTTTATATCATCACCATTTTTTCTCGGGAATAGTACACAGTAACATACTCCGTCACTTTGTGATCACACTTTAAAATGCATGAAATATCATTTACACATGGGATCCCTCGAACTTACCACAATCTACACAAGCATGTCATCGATCTCAAGTTCACAAAAAACTGGCCATTTGGGCCAAATACATGGTACGCATCTTTTCCATTCCAGATCAGTCTCCAAGAGGAAACATCTCTTGAGTTAATATCAATTTTCTCCTTTATCACAAGAGGAATTGCATACTAATATGATTTGATCCACTAGCCCTTGTACTCTATTCGTTGTAGATGGTTTGTTCATATCTCTTCCAACATGGTGATAATGGCTTTCTCACGAGCCCAAATAATTTTTGTATTAAATGTCTAAGATCGACTATTTATTTCAACAAAAACTAAACCACAAGTGGACAGTGCAATTATAACATAGATATAGCAAGCAAGAGTATCGTATCTACAAAGACTAATTAATTCAATCATAATTCCTATGATATTAACCAATTTATACTATCTAGACTAACCAAATTAACATGTTTATGATTTGAATTAGAAGAAAACAATTATAAAGTTTGAACTTGGAGAAAATATTCAATAAAAATAGGGAATTTTTATGGGTTCGATTTCATCAACTAATCAACATGCTCAACAATCACATTCAATGCTCATTCCAACTCAAGTTTTATTAGGACAATCATTTAATTAGATTCTCTCGAAGCATCTAAACCATAGATTACAACCTATGACCAACGTCTCTGTTTAATTACTAAGTTGCAACTCATAAAATTTCTTAAGATCTCAAAACCTCTGACTTAACCTCATACCAAGCACTGAGCCACCATTCATTGTTCGGATCTACACCGATAGCTGTAAACAACCGCCCATTGTACATATTTTTCAAGAGACATGCATCCAAAAAAACAACGGGCCTACAATGATCCTTTCGTTTTCTCTTCAACGGACCTGAGTAGCAGTAAAACTGAAGGAGCATAGGCCTTTTACTTCATTTCTCATGTGATTCTCATAAAAGATGTCCACAATTGATCTAGGATGAGTCTTGAAAAGTTCTTGTTTGTAACAAAACATTTTTTTGTCATGACCCCTTTTATTCTTCTGAATATGCATTCGACTGCTTCGCATTGAGCATGATAGGCCTTCGTCCTACTCAGCCTCAACCTGAAGTTCTCATCCGCACGTCGCCAACACACCATTGTGGACATTTATTTGTTAGATTGAAGGTTCCATAAACAACCTCTTTTTTCCATGCCTCTTCTTCATCAGATCATGGTCTATCTTTTATGCCAGCGTTTGCTACATCTTCTAGCATCTATGGTAATACTTCTGGCAGAGTCTTCATTTGTTTCTTTACAAATGATATTTTTTTCCAACATCAAACATAAGTCTTAATCACCTTTGCTTTTTTTTTTCTTTAGCAATTGCTTTAGGAGCAGTCTGCGTCGTGGCACCATTTGCTTGTAGACCACTTGCTTCTCTAGCACTTGGCTATTCAATATCTCTCGGATCAGGATACTGGTGCTTACATAATTTGTTGAAGTAGGTTGTGAACAACTGCTTATCGCGACACATATTTGCCAAACTTATGAAATAATCAACTTCTTCATCACCAGCCGAAACCTCACTATGCAGAGGGCATTCTTTTATAAGACCAAACTATGCAAAATCCTCAACAGTGGCAGACTAGTCGGCACCAAAATCTTCGAAAGCTGGCATGTACACCCTGTCATCTTCATCTGCCTTACATTTACCCTTATCTCTTCTTTTTTCTTAAGGCCCTCAACCTTCATGAACCGCTGCTTGATCACTGCCTATACATATCGTCATCTGCAACTGAGTTACCTTTATCTTTGTCTCTTCTTCTTTGACCAAACCATCCACCTTCAGGTTCCACTGCTTGATCTTGACTCGCCTCCTATTGAACTGGTACATTGGTCTACATATATAACCAAAAAGCAAAATAAATAACAATGCAAGTATTTATTCAAATGTTATATTTCATTCCGAATAAACATATGTAAGAAAAGAATAAAATCACAGAGCTAAATAAATCACATATCATGTACACAAACAATTAACAAATTGCATCAAAGATATGCAAGCATAACTAACACAGAAAAATTAAGCACATATTAGGTACCCGAACAAATGTAAAATATTATTTCATGTACAAATTGCATTCTATATGGACAAATGAAGCTCAAATTCAAGCAAATTTGTTATCTCTGCAACACTTTGACATTTAGGTTGCTAGTTTTCCACATCTCATATTTCCAGCACTTGTAGAATAGTGAGCTACTCATAAGACATATTGAACTTGGGCAATAAATTCTTAGCAGCGTCACCAGACAACGATTGATATGCTCCTTATTTCTTTGTTCTTCTTCTTCCTTCAAACTTTTTTGTAGGAATTCTTCAAATTCATCATCTTTGTCATACCAACCGATTAGGAGTGGTTTTATTTTTCGCTTTGGCTTCTTTTGAGGTTAAGGTTTCTGCATAGTAATATTAGGCTCATCGATCTCTTTTATAACAACTCCCGATGATTTGATGGTATAAAACTCATCCAGATGTTGTTGCTGATCCTCTCTCAATTTTAGCAAAGCTTCGTTCATGGTCACCTCTTTCGTACATACGTGAATAAGCTTATGTCACCCCGAAACCATTTACATGAATTTTTCCATATGAGGCTTGTCCAGAAGTTGGTGTAGAGGGTGACCTACTACGGTGCATACACATTGAACATTATTTTATGGTCGGTGAATGAAAACTCACAAATGATTAACTGCTTGTGACCCAAAGCAACCAAAATTGAAGAAAACTCCAACAATTTGAATGATTGTACGCTCCATTCGTCCACGTAATTCAACATCCAACCTAACAAGCAGTCAATGTAAACATACTATCGTGAATGCTATTGTAAACATTCTGAGCCTACCCTCTATTTCAAACAAAATAAAGCAATGAGTTAAAGATATATACATATATATACACATACATTACTAAACACAAAAACATGAAGTGTATTAACATAAAAGTAAATGAAGCCCTTCAATATGAAGTTCATTGAAACACAAATATTGATTGAACAATCTAAGTTTTCATTGAACAATCTAAGTTTTCCAAAATTGTTTCTTATACTACATATTATCGAATGTTTTTACATAATTCAGAGTTTCCCCTAATGTAAATAAAATTTTCTCCTATCAATTACAAATTTTCCTCAATCTAATCCAAAATTACACATGTAGTCCAAATTTTCACAAGAATATTTATCCAATTTTTAGACCATGAGATTAGAACCACAAAATTCATAGTCGCGTACCCCATTTGAAAACAAATCCAGAATTTAGGTGCCCCACTTGAAACTACGAGAATATTTATCCCATTTTTACACCATGTAATTGGAACCACAAAATCCATAGTCGAGGTACTGCACTTGAAAACAAAGTCAGAGTTCAGATACCCTATTTTAAATAAATCCTACAAGTTAATAGTAACGAAAATTGGTGCCCTATTCTAGTACTGGTTCAAACTGATTCACATTCAATGGTTGAATTACCCAATTATCTTCATCTTCATCAAAGAAAATTGTTTATGGCCTCTCAGATGATGAAGATAATGATTTTGATTTTCCAGTGTTCATTGGCTAGGCATTCATTGTCTTCTATTTTATGCGGGTTTTTTTACCCATATTCTTTATTTTTATGTTGATTTTTACTAAACTACTTCTTCTCATATTTTTAGAGCAAGCACGACGAAGTCAATGGAAGAAGAAGAAGAAGAAGAAGAAGAAGAAGAAGAAGAAATGTACAAAGGCGCGATACTAAATTTTAATTGAAAATGGCGAATGACTACATATAGTGAAGATAGAGAAAATATTTTATAATAAACGGCTATTCCAAATCCATACGATGTCTGAAACGGCAGTCAGTTAAGGGATGGCTGCAATAACTGATGTTTTAACAAATTGACTAAAATGCCCTCAGATAGTTTGTTGGCAGTTTTGTCCAAAAAGTAGGGAAAATGTGAAAAAGTACCTGAAATGATATTATGGCTTAGTATAATTACCGCAAAAGTAAAAAAATTGATAGATACCGCAAATGTGTGACCCCTAAAGTATAGTTATTTTTTTTAGTTTACTCTTAATTATATTTATCCAGCCTAATCACATAAACTAAACATCCTCTAAAATGTTTTGATTGATATCAAAAGATCTGATAATGAATCATGTATTGTAAAAGATCATAGCTCAATTGTTAGGAATATAAGTGTCTTTGATTTACATAAATTCATTTAAGGAAGAAGTGGTCATCGATGTATTGGTTCTGCAACTGATTTCAATACCTAGCTATGAGGAAAATGTTGGGGGGTTTTTACTGGATGATCTCCTCTACTGCCAAAGATCTCATATGATGATATCTAAATTCAATTACAATACATCTAATCAAGTACTAGAATGCAGTTAGACATGCAGCAGAAAGTAAATCAGACCCCTAAGCATGCTCCTAAAGATCAGATTATTATATTTTTGCATAATCTTCTTGTTGATTAGTGTATTACATGGTTTGCTACTCCCACCACTCATCCGCAACTATTTAACCTTGAATCTTTTGGCTTATTCTCTCATATAACTTGAGTATTGAGTGAGAAATATTCTATCAAGTTTAATAATTGGGATGGAGGAAGAAAATAAACACACACATATAGAATAAGTGGGGACAAATTCTATGGCTTGTGCAGGTTGTGTGTAATTTTTGTCCCCCACCCCTTATATATAGGGGTGGTCGGCTAGGTCGGGAATTCCAATGAGGATTAGGACTAGGCTTCTCAATGAGCTTAATTTTTTAAATTGAGTCCAACTTAATTATGTCCATTAATATTAATCAACTCCATTATAGAATTAATATTGCATTGTGCGTCCAGATGCAGTTTATGAATATGGTTTCCTTTTAATTCATTATTTCCCGTATTTAAGATTTCCAATATCTATTAATTAATTAAAAGTTGCTGCCAGATTTAATTAATTAATTTCTTTCCCAATAATGGTTCAGTTCAAAACTTTATTTATTATACTGGAATGAATTCCAACTACGCAGGTATAATAAATTTCTTTTTCGAACTACTCTTGGAGATATCATGCCGAGACACAATTCTGTACAATAACAATACTAGCACCGTTCGATATTAATTAATACTGCCCAAGATATCAGGAATTACTTAGATTTTCGAAAAACTCGTACCTATTGATAAGTCAAAGCAGTGCATAATCAATATCATATGCTTAATGTTACTTATATAGATTAAGAAAAAAATTTACACAACGTAGAAGTACGTATATCACTATAATCTATTCTAGTGCTATACCACACTCAATGCCATCAATTGGCTAAGATAAGCGCGAAATTCGGATTGACACTATAACCTTTCATGATAGATTGTCCATGTCCATCTAGGTTGAGAACTTGATTATCTTCTATAAGAAACCGACTGAAAGATCTTCTGTAATCATTGATCCACCATTCAGTCTACAATATAGAATGATGACTATTTGCTCAGTTTACGATTATATGCTTAAGAATAAGCATCCATAACCACAAAAGGCAAACCATGTGACAATATTGAATTTCTCCTCAATTTGTGGGAAATAAGATTTTTAATATAAATCAATCCAAAGCATGCTTTTCAGTATACAAACCCTAACAGAAAATAGCCAAGAGCCTTAAACTGGGACCAAGATTTTGGAAACATGCTAATTGTTGAAGCATCGAAGAAGGATTCTAAGAAATAGCGAGAAGAGAAGACAATAGACAAGAAGATAGTTGATAAGATATCAAGCAAAAGATATAACCTCCCAGGCATGACATAAATATACTAGCACATAGCTATGTCCAAGACAGCCAGCACTAGGACAATTGAGTTTTTGATAGCAAGGACCAATACAACTAGCATCAACCTAGCTATCCTTGTCCGACTAAAAAAGAAATCTTCCGTACCCTGACACTTCTACAGAATAAATTCGAGGTTGCAACATTCTCATACTAGGTTGCATACAGCGAAAGTGACAGACCAACAAAAAGCAATGAATTCTAAAGAGAAGAATATTAGTGCCAAATGTTAAGATTTGATTGGTGCTCCTCCAACAACAATATTCCAGATCGAGACATATAAATAGATGAAGATTTTCAATCTTTGAATGTTATCGAATTACTACGAACTAAAATGTAAAAGCTATCAAGAAATCATACTATTAAGAATTCCACCAGCAAAGTAGCTAAATGGAATCAACATCAAAGTGTTATTCAATCTCTTACTTGAGATTACGCATATATTCTCTTAGATATAAGTCTATCTTGTAAACATCCAAAGCTTAGATTGAGCATACCGATCTCTAAACTATTTTTCATTGTAACAATTTTCTAATCTAGATGAAACAACCTTCAACCTTACCTCTTACCCCTTACCCCTTACCCGCAAAGTAGGAGTTAAGTGTTAGAAGTAGAATCAAGTAAGAGACGAAGTGTTTATCATCTGAAAGCGAAGAAGAAGTTAGGTTCCTTGCATCCGTAAGCAAGAGATCCCAGTTAGTGAATTATTTGTTGTTAATAGATCGTAGACGTAGAAGAGTTTACTCATAACCACATAAAATTTTATGTGTCATTTATATTCTACTTTTCAAATTTAGTATTATTGAACTGCCATCACAAAACACACTACACAAAACTAGCATATCACTTCATACAACTAGTTGTCCCACACAGCTAGTCTGCGTTAATATTGACTAAGTAATAGTCATCTAAGTATATATTTTTATAAAAAACGAGTAGCTAAGCCACCACATTTAATACAAAGATAGTTATTTGTCCAACTTATAAGCTCACAATTGTCAGTAGGTTAGATAATTGTTGATTACTCTTCTTTATAAGTCAACTATTTAGACAAATTATAAATTTGCTATGTTGAGCAGCTTATAACAGTTCAACATCACCAAGTTATAAACCTAGTTAATTAGACTTAAACATTTGTAATTGCTCGCTCGGAACCAGCACTTGCGAAAGAATGATTTGTTTGTTTTCACATTAAAAACGCCATAATATGTTTCCTAGTGAAATTTCCTAAAATAATACTACGAAGATTAAATCTGTGGCTTTGGAGTAAAAAAAGAAAACTGCGATTAACATATCAATTGAAACATGACACAATTTTCTTGTGACATGAGAAATGCGGAATAGATTCGTAACCCAGGAATAAAGACGAAGCTAGAAACATCAACTCTTAAATTATTCTGCAAATATGAATACATATGCATTACGAAATTGAAAGAGATAGATAGATTGAGTAGGCAGGTGTAAACCAATAACTACATACTATATGATATATATAATCATGTAAGTCTATACTATATATGTGGTGTAATAATAATACTAAGGCATTGCAAGCATGCCCTGAGCGGGGGTGGTTTTTGTTACATTCTTGTAGGAATATCTCCGAGCTACAAAGGAATAGATAAAGAGATTCCCGGCAGTGATCCCGGCGAGGAGCCAGTAGAAATTGTCGAGGCGACTACTGTTTAGGTCCTTTCCGAACCAGCTCCGGCCGCCCCTCTCCGTCACATGATCCACTACTGTTATCAAAAGGCTGCTAAGGAAGCTCGACGCCCCCAACACACTTAGATAAAAAGCGATGCCTAAACTCCTCATCGAGTCCGGCACTTGATCGTAGAAATACTCCTGCAATTAACACTCACTCTAAATTATGTTCGACCTTATTTAATTAATTTGATATTTTGGTCGATTCTCCGGCGTACCTGCAACCCGATCAGAGTGAAGCAGTCTCCGACGGCGATGATAACATACTGCGGCGCCAGCCAGAAGACGCTCATCGACAGCGAATTTCCGGCGGGGCTGCTGCGCACGACGCCGAGCCGCCTCCTCTCGACCAAGGCGGCGACGATCATTGTCACGACGGAGAAGATCATGCCGATGCCGATCCTCTGCAGGATGTCGATGCCCCTGTCCTCTCCTGTGAGGCGGCGCAGGAAGGGGACGAGGACCCTGTCGTAGACCGCGATAGAGATGACGAGGCTGACGGCGGCAAAGCCGTATACGGAGGCCGGCGGGATCATGAAATCGGCGGCGAGGGCGCGGTTGAGGGTGGTGCTCTGCTTCACGAAGAATGTGGAGGATTGGGCGACGCAGATGCCGAAGGGTAGAGTTGTCATCCATATTGGGATCATGTTGATGATCAGCTTCACCTCTTCCACTTTTGTTACGGTTGACAGACGCCATGGATTTGCCTTTGAAACCACGCCATCTTCCATGATCGCGGCTTTGTCCAGAAACCTAGATACCAAAATTTTAATTTATATAGGCAAGTATTAAACGCGACCATTAATTTGTCGCATGTTTCTATGTATTTGTTATAATAAGTTACTTCATGTCTGTCTTTTTTCTATTTTCGGACATTGTTTGTGTCTTACTTGTGTCTCACTATTAATTAGTAGATTATTTGTTATAAAGAAACAAATTATTAATAATACAACGGATCCTATGTTTAATCTTTATTACCTTAAAATTGAAGTTTAAAATTTTTGTATATATCCTTATTATGGAATAATCACTCCAAATATAGTTTAACTAAACATATAAAAAGTAAATGCTAAAGATTTTTTATGAACTATAATTTGATTTAAATATTTATCCTAATTAAAAGTTATAAAGTTAAATTAAAGAACAGGAAATAGAAATTTAGATTGAGTTCGAAAAAATGGGATAAAGAATTTGAAGTATGATTTTCTTTGTTTTCCCCCATTTTCAGTGTAGCATGATCACCATCTCCACTAGTTAGTACACACAAACACACAAATTATTAGATTATTTTGTATGATATGGTCTTAATTTTTGGAGCACGACAAATAACATCATGCTTTTTATTACACAAATCTAAACACAATGTCGAGACGTGTTATTACCTCAGTTTCTTGGTGTGAAGAAGAAGCCTACTCCCTTGGTTCTTAGCCGATTTAGGAACCTCATACAATTGGTCGGAATCTAATGGATATGGTAGATTCCTCTTAACGAAGGCGGCTACAATCACCTGCATCATTGGCGTTAAGGGGCTTCCCATCGGCTTCCGGTAGCGATAAAACGGCCGTCCTATCCAAATTATGGCCGTAGTTGAGACCATCACCGCTGTTAGAATGATATCAGCTATGGCCCAACCTATGTGATCTTGAATATAAATAATGACGGTCACACCGAGTAAAAGCCCGCAGCAAAGCCCGAAACACCACCAATTGAAAAACGACATCTTCTTTATCCTCTCTATTGGATGATTGTCGTCGAATTGATCGGCTCCGAAGCTCTCCAATGAGGGCTTATGCCCTCCGGTACCTACCGAGATCAAATACATTGCGAGAAAGAAAACGACTTCATGGACCCCGTGGGACTCGTTGGTGGACCCCGCGTCCCAGGGCTTGAGACTAGGGACCACTCTTGACATTGTCAAGAGAAGTAAGCCCTAATTTTGCATGAATAGAAAAACTTGTAAGTTGAAATATTGCAAATATCTAAGGTTTTATGCAGCCGTGTTTTGAGAATTATATATATATATGTATATATATATATGTATATATTACCATTATATAGATAACCGAGGAAGCCATGACGGTAGAAAATCGGCCAAGGTAAGCGTCGGCTAGAAAGCCTCCGAGTAAAGGCATCATTGTGGTGACCCCGGACCAATAGTTACAGCTCTTAGCTGCTGTTTTTAGGTCTTGGTGAAGTACTTTGGTGAGGTACATGATCAAGTTTACGGCTAGCCCGAAATAACTCAATCTCTCACTAAACTCCGTTGCTGTCCCAAAATAAAATACGTCAGGGCTTTGTAAAAACTAATTATCTTATTTTAATAAATAATTTATGTAGACAAAAAAACTACGGTCCAAAATTTTATTTCGCTCCGTATTTAACTCGGTTAATGTAAATATATCAAATTAAAACCATGAGGGTTTCGTGGAAACTAGCTAGGCATGATTCCCATATATATCTTGTATGATGTATCATTTTAATAGTACATGTGTATAATTGAATCAGCTAAAATGAAGTCTTCAAAAAATCGTATATTTAGCCTGTCTTTAGGCATTAATGATTTTTATTAATCAAATCATAGATTAATTAATCATTCATGTCTAATTATAGGCTAAAGATACCAATTGCTGAATGAGGTAATTAACTTCATTTTAGGTAAGCATATACTCGTACTGTAGTCAATCCATTGTATTCTAACTTATCAGATCTCAAGGTTGATTGTGTCATCTACAGGTAGACCACTTTCAGATGTTAGATTCTCTACTTTATAACAACTTTTGATTTTGTCGGTAAAAATATTATACGAAAAAAATTTATCGCTTTCTAAGATTTTTGTTAGTCAAACCAAAAGATTCGTGCGTGAATGACATTATTTAATATACTGGTAATGAATTAAAGCATATATGCTCATTCTCCACTTATTGCTTCTTTATAATTTTTAGGCACATTGCTTTTCTTTAGCATTATACCTTAATATTAAATGCGCACCCCTACACACACCCACCGCACAATCCCCCCCCCCCCCCCACACACACACACATATATATAATATATATACTCATGTATTAGATATTAACAAATACAGTTATATATCCCACTATGAAATCCTTTGACTAAAAGATATATACGGATCTCAAAAGTCATAAATTTTCAATTAATCTCAATCATTTGTTGAGAAGAAATAGTACTGGGCACTATCTATTCAATTATCTATTTTAGAAAATGTAAGACAATAAATACTAGCTACACTAGCTCAGATGTATTTTTAACTTTAAACAAACTGAAACAGTAATCATGTTTTCATTACATTTTATAAATATTTATATGTACAAGGTCTAATGTATAGTTTCTCTGTTCATGTAATAAAAAAAACATACTTAGAAATTATATATATTATGAAATAAAAAAATACAATTATATACAAGTGATAAAAATATATAAATATTTAATAAACTGATTACAATATGATGATAAAAGAAAACACATTAGTTTATTAATTATCTGCCTATCTTGATACATTTACTAATGGAAAATAATAATATCATTTTAAAATATTTATCAGAAATCTTATAGTTTCATAGGTTTAATTGAATGGTAGCTTGAGTAAATTGCGAGTAATATTTATGTTACATTATACACACACATGCATATTATTACTCTAGACTAATAAAACGCGAACTTGCATCCCAAATCCATATATCAACACACACTAATTAAATACGAAATATGGAGTCTCGATTCGGTAAAAATAATTGAGGGTATTTATGGAATATCAAACCTATAATGAAGAGGGAAGCCTTCCATGCACCAGTTGAAGCTCGGAGAGGAACTCGTCCTTTATAATCAAGAGAAGAATCATACACCCATTTCTCCTCATCATGCTCTGCAGATTCATTTACTTTCATGTTTTGACCCATTTTCTTGCTTGAATTTACTTAGCTACTTAAGTTGTGGCTTTGCAGCTTTAGCTGGTTATTTATATACATACAACCTGTATATATATATATATAGAGAGAGAGAGAGAGAGAGTTATTACTCTGCTGAATTTTATTGTCCACTAATTGGAGGAAAATTGCCTTTTGGTCCCTGAACTTAGGGATATATGGTTTTCATACCATGTGTTTGAGTGGAGTGATTTTATTTAATTATTTCGACAATTCTTGAGACGGTATATATACAAGTATAGAGATTTAGTGGAAGAAATTTAAATTATAAAGAGACTTAATTAGTTATAATATGAATTTTACTTTCTATTATAATAATGAACTGATAAATGAATTTATTATAATAAAATGTATTGTATGGAAATAATTATTGTGAAGAATGATTTTCTTTTTATTTTTGCTGATATAAAATACTAATATATATATGTGTATATATATATATATACACACATATATATATATATATAGACATGATCTTGTTGAAATTTTCTCTCCGACAGTCATGCTGTACATATAAATAAATATTTTTTATGATAGCTTTCTACATTTTTTAAGTCAATATTTTACTTAATTCCCCAATCACATATCAAGTTTTCTAACCATTGTTGACTCTTGTAGAGGTTCACGGACAAGTATGACTTGGGGCTGTCTGCCGCCTTAAGTCATGTGTGTGCGCGTGTGCGTCAGAGTGTGTGAGAGTGAGAAGAGAGAGATAGAGAGTAATTTTAAATATTTTATTGAGTTGGATTAGAATTACTGATGAAAATAGGAATTATTTTAAGTTGATAATTATATATGTGAATGATAGAGAAATGAATATTTTATTAAAAATATATATTAGATTAGGTTGGATGAAACCTATGGAATGGAACTAGTAGGTACAATCTTATCGTTTAGTAGCTCAAACAACACGAACTCAATTTATATACATCAACAGATGAAATAATTTTAATTATGGAATGAAATTTCACATGGATCGGGAAAAAATTGTTGGAAGTTAAACCTAGCCGCCATCATTATAAGTGAGTGATATTATTCCTAGTTATAAAATGATAAAATATAAATTATATGGATCTCAATTCTTCATTCCCCAAATAAATACTATTCTCTTATCTCAGAAAATAATGTGCAGTTTAGTGTGATACGAATATTAATAAAAGTTAGATAATATATTTTGTGAATAAAGAATGTATCTCGTTTTACTATTTTATATTAATTAATATAGATAATATGGAATTATGTTTAATTTTTTTATATAAAAAAGTATGTAAAATAAGAATAAAATATAAAGAAAATGTATCAAATTCTCTACTTAGTATGGTCATTGTTCGCACTTACTAAGGAATAGCATCCAATATAATGGATGCTTATAATTAAGTTGCTTTACGACCAACATTCATTTGCACTAAAGTATTCTTATCCATGATCAACAAACAAGATGAATTAATCATTCTTATTTGAACTTTTAAGTCAACTACGACTAATAACAACTGGATATAGCCATCATCCATTAATTAACGATAGCTACGTACATTTTGTGGATACGTGTTTAATTCAAAACGCACTAAGTTTGGAATCAAAGGGTGTCTGGATAAGTTTTTATTTTGGAGAGTTTATAAGTTTTAGGAGTTTATATGATATTTTAAGAGCATATAAATTGGGAAAGTATTTAAATAATTGAGCTTATAAGTTTATAGTGAGAATTATAAGTTAGAGAGAAAAAATGGAAAAAAGATGAAATTAAAAGTGTATATATATTGAAAATAGCAATTTATAATATAGTTATTTTTGTAAAAAAATTGTTGCTTATAAGATGATGAAAAAATTAGTTGGGGTCGATGAACTTTTTTTGAGAACCATATTAGTTGGAGCTCATTTTTACAATTTATAAGCTATTAATTAGCTTATTTTTCCAAATACTACTTTCGTCTATTTGAAGTGTCTCACTTACTCTTTTGGGTTGTTTCATTTGAACTGTCTTATTATATTCAAGAAATAATAAGTGTCTTTAATTGTGTAATTAGTTGGCCTAATTAAACCTAAATCAAATGTTTTTTGGTCAACATATGTTAGTCAATACACTTTATACTTTAATTCATTTTTTCTTAATACTCGTGCCCAGAATAAATGAGGCAATTTGAATAGGACGAAGGAAGTACTTTTAAGGAAGTCATAAGCTTCTAAACAACTACACACAGGTGTATTTGAATTCGATCAAACCAAAATGATTTTTGTAAATTTAAATTTGTATTTAAAGTATTAAATTCTTTTCTTTTGGAAATAGATTATTTTGTTCATAAATATTAATTATTAATTATTAATTATTATTTTTGTAACAAATAGAGTTATTTAGAGACTTAATTTAGTTATTACTTAGTAATAAATTTTATAATTTCAAGCTAAATCACTAATATAGTAAATTTGGTCATAAACTAATGAGCCAAATACTATCAAGCTCAAACTTGGTTCGTTTAGTTAACGAGTTTTAATAAACAAGGTCAAACGAGCTTATATCAAACCAAGTTTTGAATATCTCACTAGTAGTTTGGCTCATTTACGGCCCTAAACTTTTGAAATTATACTTTTGGTTGGCTCTAACGAGTATTGCATAAGTGCATTAATAAGAGTAGGTAATTTGAAATATTTATAATCCACTATATTTTTTGCAAATTAACAACATTTAAAAGCGCCTCCATAGAAATTCCAGAGAAGTTGTGTTAATTGGAAATTCTTAATTAATTAAGTCTTCAACCAAGACTGGTTTCAATTGGAATTTTGGCTTCTGTCAGTGACATAGCTATCGATTCGTGGTTAACTAGATAAAGTGTGGACTTAATTGCATGTTAAACAGATCAGACGCCTCAGATAATATCAAGTTAAAACAAAATTAAAAAAGACATTAATATTTTGTTTGGATATATGAAGGTAGTCAGTGGGTCTTGTCAGCAGAAGGAAATAAGAAGATAAATCAAGCAATAGAAGAAATAGATTAGAATTGTTTTGTTTACATGTAGAAGAACTTTTCTTTAAATGGTGTAAACCCCTCTATAAAAGAGGAACAATGATTGATCAATGAAACACAATAATACATTCGAACATTTTCCTTTTCTCCTAAAATGCTCTCCAACATAAGCTAATATGGTATCAGAGCATGTTTAAATTCAATAAGGGCTTAGAAATTAAATCATCATCGCCCATATACCCTCTCTAACCTCAGCCAAGATCAGTGCGTAACCTGCACAAAACAGCAACACCAAATGTCAGAACACAGTAAAACATCCGAGGTTCCAGAAAACATCCAAGATGAGATCTCTCAACAAATTGCTAGATTGTTGCGACAAAGTCTGGGCAACAATCTTAACTTACAACCCCAGCAGCCAACAACCATCGAACCTATTGATGTAGGGTTCAAACTGAACAGGGAAAACTATCCCCACTAGACAGCCCTTATGAAAAGGGAAATAGGGGGCGCGATTTAAATTCTCACATTACTGGAGTGCCAGCACCCCCTCTCGATACAGAACCTGAATTCAAGCCGTGGCAGAGACCCGATCACCGCTTGTTTTCTTGGATCCTTAAAAATATCGATCCAAGTCTAGTAAACGGAGTGTCGCAACACCTCACATCCAAAGAGTTTTGGGACGGGCTAGCCGTGATGTTTGGTAGCGGGTCAGACTCCTGCAGGTGTTCGATTTGCATCGACGGGCGAACACCCTCAAACAAGGAGACCACACATTAGAAGAATTATGGAACAAGTTTCAGGAACTATGGATGTCAATAGATCGAAGAGAACCAAACCCGATGCAATGTAGCAAAGATATAGACATATATAATCGGCGAGTTCAAACTCACCGTCTGTACCAATTCCTCACCGCACTTGATGATCAATACGAACTGGTCAAGAAGGAAATACTCAAACGGGACCCATTACCCTCAGTCACCAACGCCTACACGATGGTTAGGCGGGAGGCCGCCAATAGCCAAGTACTTCGGCCGGCTACCTCCGAGGCGCGCGATTTGACATCACAGGGCACCGGTGTCGGGGCGGGATTCGTGACGAGGGGACGACTCGGACAGAATCCAAACCCAAACCAAAATCAGAGCAACTGGAATCGGCGAACTGAGGAGGACAAGAGCAAGCTTGTTTGCAGCCATTGCGGATGACGAAAACATACAAAGGAGAGTTGTTTTCATCTCCTAGGTCTCCCTGAATGGTGGGATGAAATGAAGAAGAACAGATTGGGAAATTGGTACAAAAATACCAAGGCAGCAGCGGCCGTGGGAGGTGACCGGGCTACCGATGCCATAAAGCCGGCGGGCAACTCCGGTAGGACGGACGAACAGAGAAACACAGCCGCGCCTAAGGAGGAAGACGGAAGTTGTGCGACTAGGGTTGCCCGAGGTATAACTCCTTATACCTCCAATTTTTTGCACGCAGGCCCTCACATTTTTCAAGAATTATGGAGCAGTCCCCCATCTCCGCCCGATTCGCTAGACCTCTATAATGGCTGTAATGGCCCCACATTCTTGCAGAATAACCCCTCCTGGTTTTCTGACATTTCAGATCACACCCCACGGGTGTATACTGTCTCTTGTTCTAATAAATTTGAAATTTTGGACACTATTTCCACTGCCTGTGCTGCTACAATAACTACGAAGAAAGATAGTCAGTGGATTTTCGACTGTAGGGCAACAGACACTATGTCTTTTGATGCCTCAGATTTTTCTGAAATCAGCCCCTCTCTAAAAACTCACGTGCAAATAGCCAATGGCGATCTGGCTCCGGATCAAGGGGCTGGCACTATCAATATCTCCCCAACCTTAAAAATATGCAATAGCTTATATGTGCCATCATTATCTCGTAAACTGTTATCAATTACTCACGTCACAAAGCAATTAAACTGTACCCTTCTAATGCAACCCCGCTTTTGCATATTACAGGATATTCAGATGGGGACGATCATTGGGCGTGTCACTGAAAGGAATGGGTTGTACTACGTCGATGAGATCGTTCACCAGGGCACTGCGATGCTGACTCACAGACTTACAGATAGACAGGCTTGGCTCTAGCATCATCGGCTAGGACATCCGTCTATAGGTTATTTAAAAAATTTGTTCCCTAGACTAGCTATTTTTTATGATTTTAAATGTGATACTTGCTTATTGGCCAAGAGCCACAGACATTTGTATAAACTTAATAATACCCGTGTGGCTTCTAGTTTTTCCTTAATTCATTCGGATGTTTGGGGCCCTGCTCCAGTTTTTGGTGGCCAAGGTTTTCGATATTTCCTTGTCTTTGTTGATGTTTATACTCGCATGACGTGTGTTTACTTTTTAAAACATAAATCTGATGTTTTCGAGAAATTCAGCCACTTTTATGCTTTGATCCACACACAATATACGAGCAAATTCAAACTCTTAGGACTGACAATGGGGGGGGAATCTTAATAAATCTATGCAAACTTTCTTTTCTGAAAAAGGGATTGTACACCAAACCACTTGCCCAACACACACACCTGAACAGAATGGGATCGCTGAACGAAAGAATAGGATCCTCTTAGAAATGACTCGCTCGCTCCTTATTGAATCCCGTGTCCCTTAGCATTTCTGGCCTGAAGTCGTTGCTACCTCTGTCTATCTTTTGAATCGTCTCCCTACTAAAATTCTTAATCTTAAAACTCCTATCCAAGTGTTGTGTCTCTCGGTCAACATACCTCTCCCTCTCACTCTTTCCCCACGAGTCTTTGGATGTTCAGTTTTTGTCCATATTCCCAAACATACCCGTACCAAACGTTCCCCTTGTGCTGTGAAATGTGTCCTTTTAGGATATAGGAAGAACCAAAAAGGATATCGCTTTTATGATCCCAAAACTCGTCATCTCTATACCACTATGAATTGTGATTTCCTCGAGGGATAATATTTTTATCACCATCTTAACGGTCAGGGGGAGAATAAACCTATAGACCCACTAAGCTGGCTACCTACGCCTGATCCAAGCACTACTGTAAGTCTACCAGAAGATGTTAGCAGTGCCGCCGAGCCAGTCCCTGACACTGTGGTATAACCTAACAATATTTCTGCCACCTCAGAATCCTCCCCAACTGCAATTCCTGAGGTACGGAACAATGACTTTTGTGATATTCTGACTTTTGAGACTAATGATGACAGGGGGAGCACGAGTCGAAATGACAATTCTGATGAGCTTAAAGATGGCGTGGAGATAGATCAAGATACAGGCCAGTATACCGTACCTCCTAGAAGTACTCGGGGTGTTCCACCTCGAAGATACTCCCCAGAGTGGAATGGGAAGAAGTCTAGATACTCCATGGCCAACAATGTTCAGGATCACCACACTAAGATGGCTCAGGCTTTTGAAGCTGCTCTTTATCAAGAAGAGGATATCCCTAATACAGTAGAAGAAGCAATGAAGTCTAACTAGTGGACCGAAGCTATGGAAAAAGAAATGAGTGCTTTACAAAGAAATAAAACTTGGGAAAAGTGCAACCTACTAGAAGGAAGCGACCGGTAGGATGCCACTGGGTGTTCACAATCAAAAGGAAACCTGACGGCACAATTCAAAGGTATAAAGCTCGGTTAGTAGCAAAGGGGTATACCCAAACCTACGGGATAGACTATGCAGAAACATTCTCCCCTGCAGCCAAAATGAACACCATGAGAGTTCTGTTAGCAGTAGCCGCAAATAAGAAGTGGCCACTACACCAATTTGATGTGACTAATGCCTTCTTGCACGGAGAGTTAAAAGAAGAGGATGAAGTTTACATGGAATCTCCACCGGGGTTCACGAAAGACTTCAGAAGTAATCAAGTGTGTCGATTGAAGAAGACCCTCTATGGATTAAAATAATCTCCTCGAGTGTGGTTTGGAAGATTTCGACAGGCGATGCTGAGATATAGATTTAAACAAAGTAATTCTGACCACACTCTCTTCATTAAAAGAAGTGGAGCTCAAGTAACATGCCTTATCATCTATGTGGATGATATGATTATCACAGGAGACGATGCAGAAGAGGTTAAGAGGTTGAGAAGTAATCTTTTCCAAGAATTCGAGATGAAGGATCTTGGTGCATTAAAATATTTTCTCGGAATTGAGGTACTAAGGTCAAGAAGAGGGATATTCCTACGCTAGAAAAAATATGTTCTCGATCTCTTGACGGAAACTGGGCTTGTTGACTGTAAGCCCGCCAATGCACCCATTCAATTGAATCATGGACTTCAGGTTCGAGAGAATGGTAAGATGGCAGATAAAGAGAGGTATCAGTGTCTAGTTGGGAAACTGATCTACCTTTCTCACACTAGACCAGACATCACCTACGCAGTTTGAGTCGTAAGCCAATTCATGCACTGTCCTCGGGATGATCATCTGGATGTCGCACTACAGATTGTGCGATATCTTAAAGGAACGAGTGGTTATGGTATTCTACTCACACAAGGGAGGAATTTGGAAGTCCATGGCTATACTGATGCTGATTGGGCGGGTAATCCAATTGAGAGGAAATCTATAGCAGGGTACTTCACCTTTGTAGGAAGAAACTTAGTTACTTGGAGAAGCAAGAAGCAGAAGGTTGTAGCATTATCCAGTGCTGAAGCAGAATTTTGAGGTGTAAAAAGTGGTCTGACGGAAATCCTATGGCTGCGAAGATTGCTGACAGAAATTGGTTTTTCCCCTTCTCAACCTAGTCAATTGTTTTGTGATAATAAAGTTGTTGTTAGTATAGCTAAGAATCATGTCCAGCATGATAGGACTAAACATGTGGAGGTTGACCGTCACTTTACCAAAGATAAAATTGAAGATGGAGTGGTCAAATTGCTGTTTGTCAGATCAGAAGACCAGTTAGCCGACATATTGACCAAGGCAGTTAATTCCAAAGTCTTTCATGAAGTCTTGTGCAAGTTGAAAATCGGAGATGCCATTGGTCAACTTGAGGGGGAGTGTCAGCAGAAGGAAATAAGATCAAGATAAATCAAACAATAGAAGGAATAGATTAGAATTGATTTGTTTACTTGCAGAAGAACTTTTCTTTAAATGGTGTAAACCCCTGTATAAAAGAGAAACAAAGATTCATCAATGAAACACAACAATACATTCGAACATATTCCTTTTCTCCTAAAATGCTCTCCTACATAAGCTAATAGGTCTCAGATTTTGTTTGGATAGGACAGTTGTTGGACGTGTTGTGGGAGGCAATATGGGACGGGTGTCGATTGATGGAGGGAAAGCAGGCGAGTCGGCCTGCCAGCTTATATTTATTAATTTTTCGCAGTAGAATGTTGGGTTCTAACTCAACTCTACCAATTTTTTAAGACTTTTTCACGACAAAAAGGCGTATTTTACCGACAAAATTCCCGGCGAACACCAACCCGTCGCAAACTACCGAAGGATTGCCGACGGAAGAGATGTCGGGAACATTACCGACTCCGATACCGATGGACATCCAATGGATTTTGGCGCGATAAGTTCGCGCCAAGTTTACCAACTACGTTACAAATGGAATGGCTGCTGGTAAATTTACTAACGGACTTAGTTCGTCGATACATCAGATATTTTTTTTTTTTTGCTTTTTATTTTATTTATGAAAATTGTTTTAATGACAGACATTACGCCATCGGTGGTACCGCCCGTCTATGCCACTGACCATCGTCGTCACCAGCCTCGCCAGACGGCCTAAGTGGAGCCCTAGGAACCGTCGCTGCCCCCGTCAGTGCCGCTGCCCGTGAAGGAAAACAGCCTCGCCAGATGCCATAACTCGAGCCGTGGGTGCCTCCAGTCGCTACTCGCCGGACTCATCATCTCGGTTGGTAGGTTTCTATATTCAGGTTTAAAATACTTATGTGAATATAAATCCATGTGCCTCAACCATGTTGTCTTACAGTGTCCAAGTTTTGTTGATATAATATTCATATGTTGCGTTCTTTTAAATATTATGTGATAATATTCCTTGAAACTTATATTTGAGGGTAAATTTCAAGTCCATGAGAAAGCTTGAGGGTAAATTTCTAGTCTGTGAGAAAGCCTAGGGAAAGAGGTATCTGTTAGTTTATTTTGTAAGTAAACTTTTCTTGCAAGGCTCTTGTGCATATTTACTTGTTTTTTAACATGGCTTGTTGCATCTCATTTCTCCACGAATTGCTTCACTACAAGAAAAACGCTCATACACTACACTTCATAGACTACGGTTTTTCATAAAAACCGTAGTCTTTAGTTATAGACTACGGTTTTTCGGACCAACCGTAGTCTATGAGCGTCTTTTTTTTCAAATA